>JANTFA010137844.1:0-12655 GCA_026413405.1 Phytosciara flavipes
TGTCAAACTTTGTATGGAGCGGAGGACATAGCGATTTCATATAAACAAACTCACCTCCCATGAGAAGTGAATTTGTTTATATGAAATTCCTATGTCCTCCGGCTTGTATGAACATACCTGGTTTTACCTGGTTCATTGCAGATTTTACCAGCACACTGAAAAATTTGGCGCAGCACAACATTTTCGTATGTTCACGTACCTTTCTGGTAAGTATTTTGATCCTTTTACTTGTTTCCAATTTACAAATGCTTTGAACTTAGTTTTCTAGACCGGTTCTGTATGTCTAAAATCATTCACGTTTGTGTTTGCAGAAAAATATCATTTTATAACGGTAACAGGTGAAAAAATATCACAACTCAGCAATTGAATTATTAATTTTCTCTGCACATCGAAAAATTGCCTGTATTGCATCAATCCGTATGCACAAGGGAAGTTTGTATGGGTGAGGTATTTAAGTCTCGTAAAGTTTTTTTTTATGTAAATTGTTCATATTTATTGGCAGGCGTGCAGGTTGCTATTGTAACGAATATTTCCCTAAAACAATATTAAAAAATTCATCAGCATCCTCTGCATACAAAGTCTCCCTGAGCGCTCGCCCATTGCATAATAAAATAAATTTATGCAGCGACTTTCATTGACGGTGTCAATCATAAGTGGAGTGGGCATGACCACTACAAGGTATAGTTAATGGACTGAGAAATGAATCGACGCTATGGTATCTGCTACAAAAGTATCGAAAAAAGACGAAGATGAAGATGTTGTGAAGAGCTGGTTAGTAGAAGTTAAAATGAAGTACCGCTTTTAATGGTTAGTATCTTCTTCACTGTCGCATTGTACATTTTTGTTAGATAAGAGAACACTTGTCACAGATCATCGATATTTTAGACATCTCTGTCAATAACAGATGACTACATCTTTCTAAATAGTTTACCTGAAAATTAGAATCAGATCGTTTTTCATTCAGAGGCTTATTTATCCTTATAAAGAATACGTCAAACATACGTGAAAAATTTCAATTACCAGCAACTATCAATTTTACAGCGCTGATGAGAAAAGCGTTTTCTTCTCGCTAACCGGACTAAGAAAGTTCCCCGTTCGTAATAGGAAATACAACATTTCCCGTCAAGTTTAAAAGGAAACAGAAATGTGCTTTTCAAGTAAGTTCTAGTTTTACATGCGAACTTAGTCATTCTATCGTGCATTGTTCTTACATACATTGTATCGCGAGCGAAGCGAGGAAATTTTTCCTTTTTAGTAAGACTTCACATTCTTCGATATTGGGAAAAATTCGTCAGAATGTTTGCTTGAATGACAAACACTTCCTGTTATTCAATGTTGGAAAATCTACAAAAAATGTTCAACGTCTAACTTTCCAAAATTCAAAATATGTTGGTTTTCAAAATTCCATGCCTGTACCTAATTGTTGTAGGAAGTTTTGCGTTTTAGTTATTTCCTTCATTGGACGTACCTATAATGTGCCGCTCTGGTGGTGTAGAGAGCTAACGTGTTGGCTTCACAAACCAACGATCGGGGGTTCGAATCCACCGTTAGACAAATGGACATAAAGTAATTTTCCATTCAAGTTTCAATTCAGTTTTCGAATCGCTTCATCTCAACAAACCTGTAACCTAAAATAGTAGATTATTTCATATGGAGTGGAATCCTCGAGCGACAGCGTGAATACCACTCCATATGAAATATACTGCTTTCTTGCATGACTTAGCGCTCTAGGGAAGTAATTATCTGTCAAAGCAAATCGTGAATGCTATAAAATTATGAATTTCGGACCCCACACCACGTACGCTGAATTTTATGGAGAAAATATCCATAATTTTCGATGGTATGCTTTTAACGGACCTCGTAGGGGCGTAATTTGTAAATTGTCATTAAAAACCAAGGCCCATTCTATGGCTTTAAAAACGATAGAAAAGTCATAAGATGTGCTACAGAATCCATGCGGTATACAAGCGATTCTAACAATGTGTCAGCAAAAAACTACGGTGAAAAAGCGATCCATAAAAAAATCCCCGTTAATCCTAAATCATCGCCATAAGAAAATCCATTTTTTTTATTGTGTTTATTTTAGTCGTCGGTTTAACGATTATTCAATGCATTTAACCATCCATAAAAATATAAATAATTCCAAAACGAGACTCACACCACATAACACATCACACACATCTCAATACAGAGAGAGATATACATATACATAAACATGAATGGTTGATGTGCTGTGCGGCAGTGGCCTATTATGGAAAAATACATTTTTATCAAAATACATAAAACATTAGCTTTGGGAACATAAAAATGTCGATAAACTCGATATTTATTTTCCGATTTTTTTTTCTTTTTGCACTTGATGGTGTTCATACATTGCCAGTTATAAATATATACATATAGAATGCTTTCAAGCTCATCATACACGAGCGACGCGATAATGGTCATTCCAAAATACTACATTGTTTTGTTTAAGGCCAGAGACTAGTTTAGAATGCAAAAAATACGATGGAAATCTGCAGGAGCAGGATCTGTTAGGGCTAAATGGGCTAGAATAAATTTCAAGATGAAATCGAATCAAATTAGTTAAGTATGTAATAAATAGAGTGTCAATGGAGCGGATGTAGACCCCCCTCCAATGTACAAACATTGGTCAGACTTGGAATATTGTGTACTCCAAGTGGTATTGGATTGATTCCTTGTAACCGAAAAATTACTTGAGTGAAGGGGTACAACAAAGATTTCTTCCGTTCGTTTTTCTAGTTTTTCTGTGCTTCACTTGTTTCATTTTTTTCTCATGCTTGTACATACAAAACTAGACCCGAACGAAGTACGACGGTCTTATGCTTTCATTTTTGCGTTTGTACCATGTCGTCGGTGTAAGAGGAAATAATTTGTGTTTGTCTAGAAATGTCAAAACACGCGTTCAGTAAGAGATAGTTTTGACATGAATCGTTCAAAGATGAAGTGGTGCAGAGCAGTAGATATATATTTCGTATCGTACGGGTCCCTCCGTGTTTTTAAATTTTGGCATCTGTTTTCAATAAAAGTAGAAAAGCATTAAAAATGGTTTTATAATTTCAATGGATCATTTGTATTTGTGCTTGTTGTATTGAATGATTTAAAATAGCCTCTGCATCACAATACAATGAAATATGCACGGTTTCCGAGTGTTTTTCTGATTTTTTGCTCATGGTAGCGATTTGTTGCATTTGAATTTTCAATCCAATGTATAAAAAGATAGCTCTGTTTTTTTTTCTGTCGAACTGTATGCAAATTCATAAATCTTTAGGCTCTTCTAGGCCCGTATTATTTGATTTTTTAAAAACTGATGCAAAATAATTTTTCATCTGAATGAACTAAATTGAAGTTGAGTCGAGGGGATACTCGCTTCTCAAAATTATTATTTGTTTGCTAACATTTCCTCGGCGTTTGCTGTTTTTATTTTATCTACACGTATTTTAGTAGCCAGGACTCACAGTTGTTTTCAATTTGTGTGGCAAAAGTTACACCAGTGAGTAGCCCCTTACATTCGGTGCAACAGGAACGTGATTTATATTTGATGTGGCGAACAACTCAATTAAAGTCTCTGGCTCTAGCGAAATTTCGCCGATACAATCGTGACACTCACTATAGAATTGATTACAGTTTACTAAATGATTTCACTAAAGTTGTTGAGCTTGTTTGGCTTAAGTTTTTGTCTGAGCTGTCATTTCTTTATGGATTTACAATGGGAGGAGAGGAAGTTTCAAACAGACTTCTGGAAAGATTTTAATGATGGCTGGGTAGCACAAACCATTCCAAGATCTGTGTGCATCGATCAGAAATGGTTGGCACACAAACTGAAATACCTGAGCTTCATTCAATCAATTTTGACCTGTCCTACATTTACCTGGGACCTAAATAATAGTGATCAGGTCACGCTTGAACTAAAATCCGACAGGTATACATGAAAAACCTTAGGAGTACCTGACAGGTTTCAGAAATTCAGGCTCAGGTTTGTCTTCGTGAGTTTTTGGGTAGAGTCATTTTCTGACCGCACTGGGCACTGCAGTCACCGCAGTCGACCGATTACGAGCCGTATGTATTCGTGACGTCATCAATGTCAATTGTCCATCCGAAATATAAAAAGATCTCAAAAGTTTAGAAGCATACCGTCAAAAAATGTTTTGGTCTGGACAAGCTTGTTTGCCGCTTAAAAATAAAGTTGAAAGATCATGCAGCATGTCTGTTTTACAAAATGAAGTAGTAGATTCGGTAACTACTCTCAGACTTAGGTGAAAGGTAGAAGCAATCAGATGACGCTGCCAAGTTTGTCTGTGTTCTTCCAACACACGTTCTAGTAAAACTTAATTTTGGAATAGGATTTCGGTCTTTCTTAATGAAAAAGGGTACACAATCGGATTGGAAATACTGAAATTATTTCAACACACATTGTTTTCACATTGTATAAATTGTAGCTCTGATTGCTCCTAATGTGTTGAACGTCAGAGTTGCGAATAAATCGGCAAGAAATTGAATGATGGCAGTAAAACTTGTTCCACGAACCAACACAACAGCAGTTCATTCAGTTAGAAGTAATTCTATTCGACTAGACAATTTAACGTAGGAGTAATATTTTGTTTTTTTTATTTTCTGTACAAACGAGATAGGTCAAAATAATAGTTTTCTTATTCCATTCTACAGATTGCGGAAATGCCAGATAAATAAAATGTTTTAGTGCTTCGATCCCATCTCACATGCTTCCTCAATCAATATTTTTTAATGCAATTTGAACTATACGACGTCCTCGAGTATAACATTTATTGTAACATTTTCTCGTTTTCAATTATAATCGCTATTTATATCGACAAACTATCAACTATTATGTGACCAGACAACAACTACAACTATTGAATTCCCATTCTGAGAAAATGCAATTTCATTTTGGATTTTTCCCATATTCTTTTCTTGGTTGACATAAAGAATTTTTCCATTCAACTGAAAATGTATTGCAGGATTTTTACTATTTACTTAGTCAACATATATTGTACACTGTACGTTTCCAGTATTTGTTTTTGGTGCTATTCCAACCAAGCACAAACTATTATTTGAAAAATAATCAGCACGATAAAAATCGTGTTGAACATTTTAGAAACGGCTGGTTGACATCGATGACAAGAGCTAAGCAATGTGATTCAATAGCCGCTAAACAAACTTTCAAGACAAACGGAAAAATCTTCAAAAGTCGAGCCAATCTTTGATTCCCTTCAAGTGGCGGGTGGAGGTCAACAGAGCAGTGCGAGGGAGAAGTGCTTCATTCTGAAAATTTCAGCAGTTTGTAAGCGTAGAGTCCTTACAAAAATTGAGAATCTCACATTTGAAATTCGGTATTCGAAAACGGAGTGATATTTCAATCCCAGCATTACTGGGCTAATATTATAGTACGACCTCGTCTCCCAAACACTCAGTACCTCAGACAATTTGATAATTTGCTATTTTTCTGGCTCGAAGACAACTCTACTTTTCCAACGATTCGCCATCATCAGAGCGGGAGAAAAACGTGTAAAATAATGTCAATGTGGATCGTACTATCAACAACGAGCATTACGATGCGCATGAGTCAAATGTTTCGCTCAACGTAATTCCGTCAAGACTTATCGGTACGTTTTTAGACGATGACAACATCAGAGTTTGTTTGGCTTCACGAATCGCCGCCGTCCGTAAAGGAATTTGGTAGTACAGACATCATCCATACAAGTGAACGGCCAACATCAAAAGCACACTGAACTGAATGGAAGCAATTACCATTTTAACGCATTCGCCGTCGAAACTATTGATTTTCTGACGCCATAAATTATAAATTTGATGAAAAAGATCCGTGTTAAGGGGAGTTTTTTTGACAATCTCCCCCACCCCAGGTCCCAATGTGTCTGATTTCCTGTACCTCCGCTCCCCTAGTGAACGTCCACTTTAAGGGCTGTCCATAAATGACGTCTACTGTTTTTCGAGAATCGCATCCCTGTGTCCATCAATATACAATACCTTTAACGGGTTGGCTCAGTGGTAACGTACTAGCCTTCCACCAAGAGAACCCGGGCTCAATCTCCGAAAGCGACAAATTCTGTAAAGTATTTTTCTTCGATGTCTAGCATAAAAGTAACGTTCCTAGGCGTACTCAAACTTCATAATCTGGGTAGTTGAGGTGTTTGGTGCCCTCAACGAACCGTACACAGAAGAACGACATGTATGACGTCACCCATACACGATGGTATACAGAATATCTGTGCTCATTATCAGCTGAGATATGAATTGGCGCCAAATAACTCTCTCTCCTAACGAACTCTCTATCTTCAAAAAACAAACTCTCTCTACTAACGTACTAACTCTGCCTAACTCTCTTCAAAAAAAAATTCGTGTTCTGTGCTCGTTTGTAAATGTCATTCAGTCAGGGGGACGAAAGCATGTTAACGATGTGGTGTTGTTATTTATTATTAACATGACGTGTCCACTTCGTCCAGACCCCAGACCCCCATAACAGTGGAGGTCATTTACGGACAGCCCCTTAAAGCAAAATTAAGCGTAAGAAATTCGCCTTTAAGCTGAGCTACTCATTTGAGGTCGATAAGCTAAAATTGAGGAGCGCAAACTTTGTTTCCATTTCCATTGTTTCCATTTGTCTCGTAATGGAAATGTGGTATCGAAAGAAACAGCCTGACGAAATGAGTTTTCTCCCTGTCACAATGCGTCCGTTTTTAGCAATCCCTCTAAGCGAGAACGTTCTCTATGGACGGCCAGTGTAGATTTTCGGGAACGCAAATATTTGATTCTGCGTATTTCCTTAGACATACATCAGGTGCCTCTTCGATATTACCCCGTCATCTACCCGAGTCGACCAAATTTTAGAGTTGTGAAATCGTCAAATTTCGATTATTAAAATGTCTCGGGTTTACATTTTCGGCCAAAAGATGTCATCTTGTAATGAATTTGCTCATATTTCTCATCTAAGGTTAGGGGGATAGTGTGCAGAACATTAAAGGTATTACAAGTTGTGGACAGTGTATCAAGAGATTAACAGAAAGTTGGGTAAATAAATTTACGATAGCTCCCCAAAGCCATGTTAATTGAGAACGACACAACACAACCAGCTATCTGCGTTCTTTCATCGGCAATAATCTCAAATTTAACTGAATAATCCACCATTTAAAACAAACAAAGACAATTTCTCTAACATTTTATTGCAATCAACTTCGAATGCTTTAAACTGCTTCACCGTACCCCATTAACTACACAATAAGAACGATTTCATGCCAAAGACTGTGTGCTGGTGTACTCAATGTTTCATTCAAGTTGTGTCGTATGTACCGAATATGCTACATAGATGTACAAATGGCATATATGAACTTACTGTTTATTAAGACTTTTGCTTTTCATTCCCCAGATAACGAGAGATGGATAGAGAAAGAAAGAGAGAAATAGAGACAGTTGGAGTGAGATGTAGAATGAAAGAAGGATCTCATAATATTAAAACATTTTCAAAGGATTCTTCCATTCATTTAGTTAACAAACCCTTGAACGATGTAATTTCACACAAAGCAGCCTGATTACATTGGAGTACTTTATCCAGTTGAATGCAATCCGAAGTGGGAGACACTTTTTCAAAGAAGATTCAAAAGATCCATCTGATAAATGCCCACTTAAACGACACCATATTTTAATCTTTCATCACTTAATCTTGTCTTCATCTCCCTATTACATATCGTATTGTAGTATACACATGCTCTATGCACACCAGCTTCTCTGTGTGGAAATTGAATTGAAACTGAGTAGCATGTATCATTTTGACAAAGAAACAGAAACCCAGATTTTATTCAACTCTTATTTAACTCCACCACCACCTAAACGATAAAAGGGTGTTCTGTGTTCAAAATGTGTTGATGACAAATTACGTGTGATTATTACCCCCAAAGTGCTTTTGTTTCCACCAAAACATATTCGTTTTGGCACAAAGTCTTGCTCATCTGTTACACATAAGGACATAAGTCACCGACATATTCCGATAGCATAAAAAGAATTTACGGTGAAAAAAGTAGCACCGAGGGGGTGAACCGGGCTGATTCCTGACTTCTCATCTATTCTTAGAATGTGACACACATAAAAAAGTCTTCATTTTCCAAGAAAAGGAGAAAATATCAGCACTGCCACAGTCGAGAGTATATGTTATGTATGGGCACCGCAGGAATATATTTTTATTTTCTATTGTTATACAGAGTAGGAGAGATATTTAAGCTGAAAGAAATTTCTCTATTTGATATAACAAATCACATGTATGCCATAACCATACCCACTTACGTAATATGGAAAATGATAATATTTTTGCCCTTTCGGTATGCTATACTACACCACCATCTCCTCAGTATTCTCGGTTTAATGTGTTATTATGCGGATGAGAAGAATGTTGCTGACAGAATACAAAACCACATGACAGAGAAAATGCATTATTGCGGTGGTAAAAAGTCAAAATAATTACCTATACAGCCCAGATGCACTATATTGGTTTCTGTTTATGCGGTTGGGATTGTTCAAATGACAGAGCCATGTTGAAGTTTGGGCTAGTTTTGGGGACGAAGTGGTCACATTGACATAAATATTTGATAACATTGCAGCTTGGAACATCATCGGTTCTATTTATTTGCAAGTTGAGTTGGAATCTTGGCAAATGAATTGTTTTCGGTAGGTATTTGGTTGTCTTAAGCCCCTCACTTAGCTTTATTTATTGATAATTAATCTATCTAAACACTCTATCGCAAACTACAAAAAGAGAAAACAAGTTATTTATTCACCACTGCTCTAACATCTTTCCACCTGTAGAACATTAAATATTAAGAACTTTTCCAGTTTTTCTAATTGCTTTACGACTTTTAAAGATTTGGTGTTAATTCAACACTCAATTTTCCATTTTTCGGTCGAGAAAAGCGTACAACATAACTTTGGACAACAAATTACTTTTAAGAATATTGAGGGTGGATCACTTCCTACAATTCATCACTTTCTCTAAGCCGAGCTTCTTCCCAGTGAGGCTCGGAACTGAGGTCGACCTGAAACCTGATTTGTACCGAAATTCAGACGTTCATTGAACACTACAGCTGAATTTGATATGCCAACCATGTAAATTTTGGCTGTAGTGTGCAATGATCTTTCCATACCACATTTTCATTTAACACTCGGATTGTGAACTCAGAGTATGAGCAATTCGTTGAACACTGCAGCAGAATTTGATAGGTCTACAATTTTTTTGAATAGGGGAAGTCAGGTCAGATCAAACGTTCTCGTTTCAGTTCAAGTCAAAATTGGATATTACCTGAACCTGACGTGAATGTCTCAGGTTTCTCGTCTTTGACCTGAACCTGACCTGACCTGGTCCGAGCATTAGTTATTTAGTTAGTAGAAGTGGGAGGGACAAGCCCAGCACCTAAACCTCTATTGGGCCTGTTGTGCTTTATTAGAGATGGCTTAACCAGTTGAATAGACCACTACTTTCAAGACCATTTTAACTAATTTACAAATCGACCGCGGAGCGTCCCATATGTTGTGATCTCCGAAGTCAAAACAGTACATGGCAATACTAGTCCTGATTAATGGACGTGTACATTTCCCACGAATATCTATGATACAACTAGTCGATCATAGATGTTTCTAATGAACTTTTCATAGCGAATCTTCAACATTAGGCTAGTGAGACGACGTCGATATCAGTACCAATTTCAAAATGAACATAAAAAGCGTCGTTCGTTCTCCGAACAATACTTTTCAGCACTTTCGACTTACAAACTTCAAAAAAATAGATTTACGAACTGAGAAAATTTTAATTTGTAAGTATAGCCGACTTATAACCATCTGACTTACAACACTAAGAGAAAGTATTGGTCTAAAGTGTCAATCAGACTTCAGGCGCCAAGGGTTCTCTGACGTTCTCTAATTACTTTCTGGTAATCCATTAACGTGACTTCTTACTCTCTAACGTCAATGACAGATGAATCCTTTTCAAAAATTTCGCCATTTGCAGCTTATTTGGATACAAAAAATATGATCTCCTGTGGTTGGATTTCATATTTTCAATATATTGGAATCAATCCACACTGAAGCTAATGAAAAATTCCACTGGTAATATCAAGAAGCTTGAACTGTGATTACAATTTCTTTTTTGGAAAATGATTTTATTTTGCAAAAAATATTCCAATAGGTAAAATCAATAGTCGCAGCACTAGTTACACAAGCAACCAGAATGTAAAAGCACAAGCAAAATATAGCCTCCAGGAATCATTCCTTCGGTAAGATGTGTGTAGCATTATACCCACGTTAAATGCCTGTGTGTATGCTCCGAATGCATTGCATCATTTTTTCAAAAATATGATTGGTTATATGGTGGTTTCAGAATAATAAAAAAAGCGAATCGCATAGTTTGATGATGGTTTTTTCTCTCTTGCTTTTAAATGTGAATATAGGGCCAAATAGCCTACAGCAAAATCCAATAATTTCGCAATAAATTTAGAATTTCTATTTAAAAATTGTTGGCACTGAATACTACACATCGAATAAACCCCCCCTACCGAAACTCCCGGAATGAGACTACATTAACAATCTTAAAACTTTCAAATGATATTTATTAGTGGCATACATGGTTAGTGGTGTACACATGGGATGCAACGGCCTTTTCTCTCGAAGGATATGTGACACAATATGAACGAACAAAATAGAGAGGAAGAAGAAAAAAAACTTTTCAAATTTTACTTTATTTTAGCTGAATTTATATTCCCTCCTCAATTTCCGCATGAATTGACCCTAAATTTGTAATAATACGATGAAAATTCTCTTGGTAAAAGCCTCAGCACACACCGCATCCACATCCAATAATGCCAAGGGGCGTTGCTGCCTAAAAATATTTTTTGGATGAAAAATAACTTTTCTCCGATAGACGGATGAAATTGGTTTCTTATCCTTGTGAAAATCAGATGCTATACCGTACTGTATGTACGTTATACATTGTACTACATCATGGTTCTAGAGCTAACACCACGGACGGCTGTGTAATATTATATATATATGCGATGATAGAGTCACCAAATTGCCTTATTGCAGCAGCCAGCGAAAAGTCGCTGTTTTGTAATTTATTTTAAAATTCCTGCTGTGGAGGCGCCAGAATTGACATGTATGAACGCGGTTGGATGAAATTTAATTCACCATTTTCCCATTGGTATCACCATAATAATGATATATGGCATACACAACAGTCACCATACATCTGCATGCATATATTCATTCAGATGAGATTAAATTTATATGGGCTCCCGCTTCCATTACGTGTGAGACATACTCTCTATCATCCATCGAAATCATCGAACTTTATCAATATATGAAGAAGAAGAAGAAGAAAAAACGAAAGACTTATGTTCCTTATGGAGAGCAAGAAGTGTAAGGAGTACATTTGAAAGGGGAATAAAATTTTACTTTTCCATCGAGCATACAATACAACTTCTGTTAAAGTTAAAGAAAATCATTGTTAATTTCTCTGAACTACATTTACCATTTTCAATATCATAAAATTCCCTACAGCAAATTCCTGTTCATCCAATTAAGATAAGAAAATAATTGCGAAAATAAGTTTTCTTACTGTGCTAGGACTTTGGAGAGTCCGGACAAGTATTATTTGATTGCTTTATATATATAAGTACGTATTTTAGAGAGGTTGTTTAACTTTGGCGCTATAAATCCGTACAAAATGGTCATTAAATTGTAAATTGTAAAAATTACGGGCAAAAAGTTTATAAAGAAAACTTAGAAAACTTCTGTCCTCTCTTTTTAATGTGTACTTGAAGTGATCAGCCAAATCTGTGAAATCTCAAAAATTTTATTGCATGTTCTGTGTGTTATAACACAAATCGAAAATTTTATTGAACTTTGCATAAGAATTCGAACTTTCACAAATTATACGCCAAGAAATATCTAGTTTGAGAATAATCTCAGCCAGTACCGTATCTGCTGCAACTAATGTCTCGTTTCTGATATAATTACTCCTTTTATGAAGACTTTTCATTCCTTCTCATTTTCATTATCGCTGCCGGAAAGTGAACATTGAATCCATATGACGATACAGTTGTATGTTATTGAACTCATTTGCTTCTCACTACACGGTTGAATTTCCAGTCCGAGTGTTCGAAACTCAACTGCAACAGAAAAAAACCGATTGTCAGATGTGTATATAAAATACAATCGGTTCAAATCTGCTATACTCGGGGATCATTAGTGTTGCTCGGCTTATAGGTCAAGTGACTGTTGGGAGACGCGTCACTAAGTTAGTCGCAATGAGCATTGTGGAAACAATTCGATATGAATGGATGTCGTCAAATTAGCGAAATTAGCAAAATGACGATTCGCTTATGCTCCCTCGCGGAGTAAGGGCGTTGATATAATATATCGGTGACGACGACATAAATTAGTAAGGACATCTATTTAACCGGGCAGTAAATTTAATAACTCTGGCAGTAAATTTGATTGATTGATTGATTTGATTGGCAGTAAATCATAATATTGTGGCAGGAAGGGGTCGTTCATAAATGACGTCACGCGATAGGGGGGAGGGGGGAGTCGCTAAAATCGGACGTGACTGGACGAGGGGGAG
>JANTFA010137855.1:0-12653 GCA_026413405.1 Phytosciara flavipes
CGAGTGACCACCTGCATTTTCTGACAATTTTATTTGAAAAAATCGACTCAGCCACTGTTACCCTTGGAAGCGTTTAGTGTGTATTTAGGATGTTTAAGATAGACAGGTGGAGTATGCAGTTTTTATTTGTTCCGATTGACGATTACTCGAACATGACTAGACCATTCAATATAAGTAAAATATTTGCAATAACAAATCAGTAGTAAACGGCTGGACCGCATATTAAGGTAGACCAGGCGGGACGAGCCCGGGCGCTGAAAACTCAGAAACACAATGTTTTGACTGTAAAAAATCGCAAAACTTTCTTACTCGCGATCATTAAAAGTCTTCTCAATTGTGACGTGCGCTAAGAAATGAGGTGGCTGAAAAATCACAAACAAAATGTTTTGAAAGTGGAGAAACGCAGAATTTCCTTTCTCGCTACCATTTAATTACTTCTCAGATGCCACCGGCCCAGGGCGCTGAAATCATTAATCCGCCTCTGGTAAATGACTTCCTGCAGTCTTTCCATATTGTCTCATTTGACCGTATTGATTGGATAAAGGTAAACAAACAAGTCAACAAGCAAATAGAAGAGGTAAATTCAATTTCCATAATTTAGTCAAACTTAGTTTGTTGTGTAATTAGAAAGTGGGGAAACATTGCCGTTAAATTTTAATCCAACTGGTGACATGTGTCATCCCTTTAGAGCCTCTTGATATGCTCTAATGTACTTACGACTAAATCCTTTTCAGATAAACAGTTTTACGTATGAAGCGAAACTAAATATGACATGCTCGCTAAACTCGAGGACATTAAATAAGGTTGTGAGATGGAAGCTTGTCGTTTTGTAATGGTTTTTGTCAAGTAACTTATGGGTAATTTCGTATAGTTTGAGTACGGATATGACAGGTGGGTAACAATAGGCATCTTTGCATTCAAGGTCGTATTCTGAAAGCTCCAAGACTACAGCAATCCACTTTTAGTTTTAGTGGTGGTCGGGGTACTCTCACGGGATTGCTCATTCCCGAAAAACAATAAGGCACAAAATGTGTAGCAATGAAACCTGATTTGTATTTTCGTTTATCGCACAATGTATCTTAAAACTAATGGAATAAACGAGTGAAATGTTGCTCTAAATACTAATGCCAACAGTTCTAGAATAAAACAAAGAAGACGAGTTGATGCTAAACAATGGACCATTCAGCTTAACAAATCATAATAGTAACAAACAACAGAAGAAAAAAGTGGGAAGATGAATTGGTAAAGGTTCACAGAATATGCTCGTACATTGTGAAAGATTTACGAAACAAATTGAATGCGAGCTCTATGAATATAAAGTACATAGAAATACGGTCACTAGGCAAGCTTGAAATATAGGACAGTATAATTCGGATGTTAAACTGGCTCCCTATTCGCAAATACAAAGTGAGACTGTTTTTCGACGCTTGCAAAACCAATGTTTGTTGTTTACATTTGCATTATATTATATGTTTGAATTGATTCGATCAACGTTGTGTGGTTATAACGTCGTGGTGATTACTTTGAACATAATGTACAGCAATGTATCGTGTATAGCAGAGTTTGCGATAGTTAAGCATAATATATACAAACAGGAGCCAGCAAATTGTTGTGCTTACACTCGTACGAGGTACGAAAGTCTCATGCTTTCACTCTTGTGTTTAAAAAAATTTGAAATCGAATCGCTGAGTAAAGGAAAACATTCTGTGTACACCCCTAGATGCTAAGAATCAGCAATTAAAAGAAATGTCCCTAATTTCAAGTAGACCGAGATAAATCTTGAAGGGAATTTTCTTCTTCGATTTGTATTGTCGAGCCGATTGATAGATATGGTCGAGTTAGTGGTATTATCGAGGTATACAGTTAAGGTTTCTCGCATATATTACCGGCAGTATTGCTGGTACAAAGTATGAAAGGTATATAGTACACCAAACCAGGAAAAAAGATTGTCCTAAGTTGAGCTACTCGGCCCTTCGTACAGTGGAAGTAGTTTTTTGTCGCTATCTCAAGTAAATTTCATCCGATTTCCATGTTTTTTTTATTTAAAGGTAATGTCAACCGTTAAAGCGGAAATACTGTTTTTTGAGTGACCTAAAAAAATGGCCGGCAGCCGCCATCTTGGATTTTAGTGCTTTTGGCTTATATGTAGGAATCCATGACCTTGTCCCGTGACTAACGAACTTTGAACCTGAATATCACGACATCCATTAAGCTTTTCGTAGCGCATGTTTGATTCATTCGAAAGCGGATCACTAGCATACCAGATAAGGTTCCATGAAGGGTTTGCTAAAATGAATTCTCATCCAGGGTTGGACTGGCTAGTTACAGGTGCTCTTGTGAAATGAAGTGCTTGAAATGTAGCAAATTGCTATTGATTTGAAGAAAAGGCGCCAAAAGACACAGCTAAAAGGCGCCGATACAGCAAATTGAATGAATTCCCAGACCCAATTCCGTTAGTGACGGGACAGGTGATAGAATTAGCCATAATTACGAAGTAATTTAATCCGATTTTTGTTAACTGTTTTTTCGTCGCGACCGTGAATCGGTAAGGCGGTTTTCGGAGACCTAACAAAATGGCCGTCATTTGGAGTTTTAATGTTTTTTTTCTCGATATTTCGAGTGAATTTCATAAGATTTTCTTTAAATTTTGAAAAATATTGAAAATTGTGAAGCGTTGGAACTGTTATCGGTGACCTAAATAAACGGCCTCCAGCCGCCATTTTGCATATCGATAGTCATCTGATTTTGGTGATATTTCTTTCATAGACTTAATTTTCAAATCAGAACTCGTACGGGGCTTTCGAAATTGCTGCAAGCAATTCTAACCAGGCATATGGGTTTGAATAAGTTTAAGATGTATGCTTTCTATAGATACTATAGACACATCTATAGACACTTATATGCCGTGCACTACTCGTACGGATCCCTGGTTTGTTTTTTTTTGCACTGTTGATTTTATGGGAAAGCATTTTGGTTGTTGTTTTTTTGTTTGGTTGGGTAAAATTAACAAAATTTTCGTGTCAAATAATTTGACGGAACCGACAAAATAAATAGAAAAACACGACGAGCTGAGGCGAGCGAAACATCAAAGGAAAAACAAGTAAAAGCGTAAATCGTTTTTCATAAACAAGATTTTTTTATTATTTTTTTATTTGAATAAATTTGCTTTTAAAATCAATTTTAAATTTCACTACGACTTTTTTTTTCATTTTGGTTTAATAAATAGTTTATGATTATTGCGGTTAAAAATCATTCAGAAATATAGTTTATGAATTTTCAAATCCATAGACGTTACTAGTATTTAGTGGGTTTTTTCCCATTTTCTTTTCTTTCTTTAGTTTATAATGATGAATAGAGGATTTTCATAATTTACTTTACGGTTTTCATTTTCAATTATTTTTATTTATTTTTTTACTTTTACTTTTTATTGATTCATTTAGGTTTTCTTTTATCTCCCTTAGTTTACTTAGAGCTCCCCTCGGTTTTTTTAGTTACTTTTTATGTTTTGTTATATTCCTCCTTCGTCATTTCCTTTTTTATATATTTTTTTATGTTCAATTTATTTTCAATGATATATTTCAATAGAGATTTTTTTTTTGTTTTAAAATTTATTATGAGATTGATAACGGTCGATCAATTTCACATTACCGCTCTCTCTCTCTCTCCACTCCGTCCTTTAATCCCGGATAAAAACAAATTCATTATAGTGATTCCATCGATTCTCTTCTGCATCAACGCCCGGCTTCAATTCAGCATTGGCACCATTGGCACCCGATCCACAACTCCCGGCCAACTTAAATCCCGAATCGTGCAACATATCGAAAGCCTGTTCGATGAAGCAGTGCTTCAAAAAGAACCGCGACGTATAACGATCCGGCCCGCCATGGTCCGGATCCCGGGATTCGTTTAACGTCTCGCCGAACACCTCGCGACAGATGGCCACCCGGCCGCACACCAGAATGCGAGACAGCTTACGGAATTTAACATCGGCCAAACCATCCTTGCCAAACTGGAAGCTGCCGCGATAGCCAACGGTAATGCAACCGGACTGATGTTCCATGCACTGAGCGTCCATATTTTTGATCAGCCCGGTCAAATTGAAATGTTCGGCCTCCTTTCGCAATCGACCGTTCTCCCGGAATCCTTCCGGCAATGATATGGCTTCGTCACGCAAATAGTCTAAGATATAGCGAAATAATACACCGTCACGGTCAAGGAAATAGCGACCCTTTGCATCTTTGGTGATAGTGGTGATATTGGTGTCGCCGAATATATCCTGTAGTTTTGATTGTTTATCCTTGGTTAATGTCTTTAACGATGTGGTATAGTGCACACCACCAACATTCAATTCAATTATATCACTGTCAATTCGTTCACACATTGTTTATTTATTGAGAGTATTTGTTTGGTTGCAATTTGATTGATTTGAATTTGAATTTTTTTTTGTTAAATTTATTTATCACTAAAAAACTAGTTATTGTTGACCGGAACACACACACTCGACAGTTGACTTTATTTTTGTGTTATATCTCCCGAAGAAACAAAGATGTCGGTTTTTCGTTTCAGTTTTCCCGTGTTTTATGTTTTTCCTTTCGTGTTCGTAGATACAATTTTTTTTTATAAATTGTATTGGTTGCCTCCGACGTACGCTTCTTTTTTTTTTGCTATGCTCTCCTTTATTCCACTTCCAGTGACAAAAAAATACTCGTCATCTTTTTCTGATGCTTAGATATTGCATTTAACACTCTAATTTGCAGATTTTCATCTCACTTTCAGAATCAAAAAACCTACAACCCAAAGAGCTGAATTTCTGCGCAGCATCTAAAATCAATATTGTGTATTATATATCCAAAGCGAAATGGGTCGACCTAAAACACTACACACCAGCGTGTGTATTATATTATAGGATGGTTTTGAAATTTATATTATTTTTTGGGGAACAAAAAAAAGTTGGGGATATTAGGGTTCATCCATAAAAACCCGTCCTCTGTACAGGGAAGAAGGCACAGATGTCAATATCAAGAATTTGGGACGGGGGGCCGTTTGTCTTTAGAACTCAATCAATTCACACAATTTTTCCTTCATAGTGTACGTACATGCCACATGGTTCTACGAACGTATTGGCCGAAAATTGTGAAAAAGTTTGGCTTCTCACAATATTTATTGGCTAAAGTCAAGGAATTGTGAAAATTATTGAAATTCTAGAGAATTTCTTTCTTTTTTACATGAAAACAGAGGTCCCGTATTTTGCTTACAACTTCCCTTCCAAAAGACCTGCAGCGCTCAAATTTTGGACACAGTTTGAAACCAATACACTCCCTTGTTTCGAGAACGACGAAACGCTGAAAAAGCCAAAAATGTATGGGGCATACAAAAGTACAGAGTTCCAAAACATCAAACTTCATTTTTCTTAAATTTCGCTAATGATTTTGTAGCGCAAAATATTCAATTTTGGCTCAATACGCCTGTAAAGACATCCTTCCCGATTACTATAACAGAAGCTTGTACGCAGAGACACTTTCAGTGCGGGTCGCCTCATGCAGGGGCCCGATTTTTTCTAGTAAGAAGCGCTTACATCACCCTTTGGACTGGAGTAAGAAAAGTAGGGGCCCACTGCGTAGGACTTGTTAAAGTGAACAAGGTTGACTGGGGGACACCAGAGAAGGCTTGCGGGGGACTCGTCCCCCCAGTTTGTATGTTGAAAGTGTCTCTGCTTGTACGTAAAATAGGTCTGTTTTAAAGACGTACGGCATCTCGCCCTGATTTGTCTCACTTTGACGTATGTTGGAGGGGGAGGTACGATGAAATTGTGAGGACAGGGAGTAGGTGATGTCTAGAAATTTGTAAAAAGTGAGGCCGGAATTTATGGATGACCCCTTAAGAGTATTATAAACGTGTGTGTTGTATATGATGGGAAAGATCCTCTGTGTGTACACACATTTTTCTGTGCACAATTTATCAGTGCATGAACCATGAAAGCACATTGTATTTATGTTATTTATGTAGGAATGTGTACGGAATGAAACAATTTTTTTTTCTTCTCTTCCGGGTTATCCATAATAGATATGAAGCGTATGACCAGTCGTTTCATCCCTTTTTTTCTGTTATTTTATTTTCTTTTGGTTCTATCAAAAATCCCTCGCAAAAATTTTTGCTTATTTTCCATTCGGTTTGGCTACAAAACCGAAACGAGGTGAAGTCAAATGAAAAAATTCTTAACTTTGCCATGTTGTTGAAGCCATGGAGACATTCTTATGCAGGAAGTTCAACTACAGTCGGTGTATTATTAGATATCCGACTCGACTGTATATTTACTTCCCATTATACACATTAAACTGCGATGGAATAACTTGGGTGACATGCAATTATAATTACTTTAAAATGCAATCGTAAAACTAAATGAACAAAAGACGTGTTACGTGTATAGAACACATAAATGTTTCAGTAGGAATTTCCAGTTAACTGAAAATAAATTAGCGTCAGAGTCAGGAAACAATTAGCGATCCCGCGTGTAAATTCCCTGTGGATACCAGAAGCGCGCACCCCATCCGCCCTCGCTCCACAAAAGCCATTACGTCGTTAAATTGCGTATAATATATGGAAGGGGAGCAAGCGGTTAATGGTATTCGCAGAGTGAGAATTGCCATTTCCGAGATAAGAGCAATGGTTTATTTTATTGACGTAGAATAGTCGTTAGCGACTACTTAGAGGATAGAGAGAGAGTTTTTTCTCTTGCTCATTTTGACATTAATTTTACGATCAAAATAAATAAAAAAAAGGAATTCTGAACACAAGCATATTTTTGACACGGTGGTGGTGTGTTAGCTGAAAGGCAATCGCTGGAAGGCAGAATGTATAACATTCGACCATTGCGTTGAACATGTGGCACAGATATAAAGCTAATAAATTCATGAGAATATAAATATTTACGTAAATATTAATAATTTTGTGTGTGTGTGTGTGTCTCGGGTGTGTGTGTGTATATTGCCATAATTCTTTAAATACGGTACCCGTAGATGCGAATTTTCACTTTCAGATCACACCACAACGGTTTTTTTTGTGTGCTAGGCGCAAAATTCACTAGAGAAAAGGTAGAGCGATGTACGTGTTGAGATTAATTTTTTGTTTCCATTTCTTGCAAAGCGGAAATTGAAATGATTTATTTATTAACTTTGCTGCTTAGTGGTAATGAAAATGATTTGCTGCAGTTGGAAGTCCAGGGTTGTATAGACTGCGTGGATATGTAGATGGATATTGTTATTGAAACCACAGCAGGTCAGGTCAGGGAGCGAGTCACTTCGTAAACTTTTTGGACTAGATCGTATGAGATTTATAGATCTTTGCACCTTCTGGGTCTATCTGGTCCTGACCCCCTGAAAATACCTGATCTAATTGGAACTAATACTTTCCACCTCAAATGTTTCCCGCTCATTTTTTGAATCTTTATTTTTGCGAGAGGACCGTGTACCTAAAATGCAATCCGTGTGCAACTCTTTTGCAGCACCTTTTTCTCGTGTGCAACTCTTTTGCAAATCAATTTATTGGCGTCCAGCTCATCTGCAACACTTTTCCGTGCGGTCCACCTCGCATTTTTGTTATTTTACCGAAAAATGTTTTGGAAAAATTTGTGAAAATTAAACGAATGTCCGGAAGAGGTGAGAAAAATTGGGGACACGTTTTTCCAAAGATAGTTGTCGCCAAAAACCTGATCATTGCTCAGAGCTGACTACCTCTAACTTTGTACAGGTTTAAATATACGAAAGCAGATACAGGTCAGGTCGTTTTCTTATTCTAAAATTATCGCACCTGATTTAAACGCTCCACGTGTTCTATGTTCTATTAATTTGTGAAAGCTCCCAATCAATACGAGTAAAATGCACTCATTTCATTTACAACTTCGAATTAATAAGTTAAACTTCCAATATATGACGTTGATATTGTATGATGTATTGAGGTTTGGTTAGCGTAAGGCAACAAGTCCAATATTGCAGCGCCGCTAGAATCAGCGTTAGCACAGCTCCGCCAACGCTTGTTGAAAGTAGTGTTAGCATTCGAACGCTAGCGCTAATGTAAAATCGCGCGCTACATTTAAAGCAAATAGTTTGGATTAATATTCGACAGTCGATAATGATCAAATAGCGAGAAATTCAACAGATCTTCGAAATGGTGCTTTAGATGATTTGATAGAAGCTTATCTTTCTGAAAGCTTTTGTTCATAAGCTACTGGGGCATTTCATCTCAAACCTTTAGCTGGAAGATGTGGTTTTCAATATGAAGAAATTTTGCACGAAATATGTACGTTGGCAGAAAGCAAGAGGTTTGATCCCATTGAAGCAATATGCCTCCGCACTACCTCCATAATATCTCTTTCAGTAAAACTACTTTACTGTAAAAGATTAGAAAAGAAGCATGCAAAGACAATTTTTTGTTACGACGTCGTTGACAATGGTGCCTACTTTCACCTTAGCAGTTACGACTTCGAAAACGTTTGGGCCGTTTTCCGTCCTGATTCCAAATCACTCAAGGAATAGTTTTTAGGACGTCAGGATCCGGAGCTATGTCAGTTTTAAGTTAAATGGAAATAACATAAGTTTGAGCCAGACAAAACTATATAACACATCGGTTTTTTTGCTCACACTAATGCAATTCCCATTTAACTCAAAACGGACATAGCTCCGGATTCTGACGTCCTAGAAACTATTCCTTGAGTGATTTGTAAACAGGACGAAAAACGACCCATAGGTTTTCGAACTCGTAACTGCTAGGGCCGAGGTGTGTACTATTATTGGATTAATGCCATTTGCACAATTTTTAAGGAGTGGTTACACCCAATGAGCTACATCGACTTTTCTTTGAGGAAAGTAATAGAAACCTGGAAAATAGTTATTCGAAGTTGAATATATCCAACTAAATTTGAATTCATTGCATGAGACGTACATACAAGTTAACTACAGCAGAGGTCGGGTCGATCTGATGAAGAAATTATGTTTTGATCTGACCTGAATTCGAGTGACCTGAACGATCACTGCAAAAACCAATAAAACATTGGTCAAATTCGCAGAGTAGCAATTATCAACGGATAAAATCAACGTAGAGATTAATTTTTAACGCAACATCGTGGAGCAAAAAGTGTGGCCACATTCAAATCGTAAGCTTTTGTGTAAAGACTTTTGTATGCCTAACTTATTCAAACTAAGCGCGCTAAAAGCTTTCAAAAACTCTAAACTACCGCAAATAGCGGATTATTGCACTAACGTCACTTTGCGCTAACTCAATTAGCGCGCTAATAGCAGAACCGAGGAGTGGTGCGTTATTTGGTAGAAGGAAAAAAGCGCAACTAACACTACAAGAAGCAAACGATTAGGTTCAATTAGAAGCAGTGCGTTCTACCTATCGTTCTGTTACACAGTAAAGCTTTCGCCTGAAACAATGAAGCAAAATATTTAAAACTTAAAAAGCAGAGATTGATTTAATCGTGATGTGCTGGTCTTTTGTAAAATGTACTGTCCTTGAGTTAGCGAGCACGAGCAAAGAGTGTAATATAGAAACCAGGACAGTTATTTGTAAAAACAAATTAAAGTCCGCGTTCAAGGTGTCGATGCATCCCTTGCTCCTAATATAATTGTTGCGTTCCCGTGCATTAATAGGCTGACCCGATTGCTTCGCAGTACCCGTTATGAGAATTGAAATTTTAATAAAATTTTACCAAGATAACCGGCGCCCAGCAATGATATGAGAATATCAATAGCACCAATGAACAAATTAACCGTTCGTTAAATTCTCTTTACAAAAATGCATGAAGAAAACAGTACTGACATGCAATGTACGTGCACCCATCTAACAGTACCAATGTACTGAAAGTTTAAACGCAGCCGCATCTTAATTTCTTCATTGAACAGAAATAACGAAACGTCAAGCGGAATAGGTTGTCAGTGATTTATGTTCGTATCCCGTTACATTCGACTCGCCGCATCCAAGGCTAATTAGTTAATTAATTCTAATGTCAATTAGTGCTAATGAAGTACATTGTTGACACAGTCAACAACCATTTAATAGAGATAATTTTACGTAACCCATTAAGACAATGTCTTCGGTAATGATAGTAAATATTGTTCGTCTCGTTGATGAACATTCAACAATTGAATTCAACATGCTTCTTGGTAAGAAACTCTCCACTTGTTTGTTGTAATTGCTTTTTGCTAATTAATAAAAGAAAAAAAAAAGTCGGACCACATAGGAACACAGTCTACCAAACTAAACGAAAATCTAACGTCATTATCCGCTCAACACTCGATTAGCATTTTTAGTTAATTACTTAAGGAAAAAAAAACGATTAAGCACAACAGGAAAAAAAACTTTGGAGACACGAGAAACTGCTGTATCGTCCCATTGAGAATGCACCCGCAGTTTCTTATATCTCAAAACATCAAATGAAAAAAAAAATTTTGGAAAAAAACACAAGAAATTTTATCAACCGTGCAAAAACATTCAACAAAGAACATTCAAGTACCTTATCAGTCTGTTGTGTGTGTTACTCATGGACGTAACATCGTTTATTCCGCTGAGAGAAATAATAATAAATTGAAAGAAAAAGAAAAATAAAAAATCATTTCATGAGTAATTATGGATTATTAAAAATTGTATGTTGTCTAAGTCTAACGGTCTAAGGCATTACGAAACGGGTGCAATTCGTTTTGCACATCTCTGACGCCAGACGTATATTTCAATGAACATTCTTACGATTCGGGTAAGATAAACGGAACGGAACTTCCCGGAAATAGGAACGCAAAACAAATTTGTCAACTTACTTTCGCATCAGTGGAGGACTTTCTTCGACTTGTCCATTTGATTCTTGGGCCAGGCGCAGTGCCAATTCATGATCGCGTCGTTCTTGCTGCAATTGCTGACGGTATTTTGTGTCTTCTTGAGCCTCCTTTTCTAGTTGAGCCTGGGAATAGGAATGTTTTCTTTCAATTAATGGAGAAGATGTTGAAGAGTAAATTACTGCCATCAATTTCCTAGTTAGTACAGACGTTTCTTTACTCTAACCAATTTCAATTACCTAGAACTGGGAAGATAATGGATCCTGTACGTTGTCGAAACTTTCGGAACCAACTTGCTAACACCTCAGTAATTTCCGAAAGAGAACTCAAAAAACCTCAGACGTACTTCCTAATTCTGAAATAATGGAACTAGGAAGATATTGAGGCAAAGAAATGGTGGAACTTTGGGAAACAACATAACCGTATCGATAAATCCGAAAGATGAAAAATTAATTTTTGGATCAGATTTTTTCGAAACTACATGCAGAAACCGTTCTACGCACAACCGAAGAGTTTTATCGCAAAAACTTGCAAAATTGAAAAAATGGTTCGGCCATCCGGGGGGACCTCCATCGCGCTTAAGCCACCTTGCATGAGGCATATGTGACAGCAGTGGGCGACTATTATTTTAATTGGAAATGTTGTAGAATAGTTGGCCAATGACAAACTTTCAATTGGAGTTTAGCAACCGGCACCGGCAAAATTGGGATGCCAGAAAGGAGTTAATATCGAAAGTATTGTACCTGCAACAGGGCAGTTCCGCGAAACTGACTCAACATTGGGTTTACTGGAACGGCGGATAAAGTTCATTGACTGGGAAAAGCACCATATTGAATTTTATATGTGTTAGCTATGTCTAACGTGTAGGCAGAAACGACAAGCACATGTCGTACGTATTGTATTCCCTGTTATGGACTATAATTGAATGTTTCTCATTGTCAGTTATACTAAAACATTCCCACTTGAAAGAATAGTTTTTGCCCTCTTCCCCGCTCTAACGTGCCTTCACTTTTTGATTTTCTTCCCGTAGCTTATCGAAGGCACAAAAGATTCGTTTTCGCTAAAAGGCGCGCAATTAAAGTGACTAAATTCTTGTGTCTCTTTGATTGCGCGCAATTAAAGTGACTAAAGCCACATGGACTTTCTAGACGTTCGATACAATTTTTCATAATTTTATCATCGATTGATGATATTTTTCTGTGAACATGCCCAACCAATTTACGACATTTAGCTTTTTATTAAAATTAAAATTTTGATTGAGGTTTCGATTGAGGTATACCGTTTACCGTTTGTTTTGAAATGAACTTCTTTACTTTTCAGCTTGTTTTAAACTCTTTTTTTAACCTTAGAGAAATGATAAGTTGCTACGCCTGTGGCTAGATAAAAGGAACATGTTGGTTCATATGAGAGGGAATTTGAGAGAATTTCAAACAAAATTCTTTCCATTCTCTCCCATAGGAACCAACTATCATTCACATGTTCTAGTCACAGGCGTACTAACCTATCACCTATCTGTTCGATGACCAGAAAATCTGTGAATTTCTATTTTTGTTTTGATTGATGAATGGAATGTCTCAAGTAGAATAAAATGAGCTCCGAGAAATGCATTACCTTGACTGCAGGTCAAGGGTTTAGCCCCAGAATATGTGAGTGCCGAAGAAATTCCGATATAATCTGGGTGTATGGCAAAAATGGAAAATCTAGAAGTTTTAGAAAATTTCATCACTGCGATAGCCTAAGTAAATATTGTCCGATCTGGGTGATAAATATGTCAGCCTTAGCTCAAACATGAATAGGGTTGATATTGATAGTGACACCCACAGGGTTCAT
>JANTFA010137866.1:0-22702 GCA_026413405.1 Phytosciara flavipes
AAAATTTGTTGCATTACACTAAATATTCAGTCTTTTGCATCGACGAAGGTTAAGGTAAGTCTAAAGACGATAGCTGTAATGACAAATAAGAAAAGTAGAATTCGTTTAAAATCGAATGGCCATTAAATAAATGAAACTTTAAAAACTGAAATTATTTTGAAACAATTTTTTTCGTACTTCCATTCGCGAGTGTTTTTGTTGGTTTTTGTTTTCATTGTAGAAATACAAAAGCTCTCTGTTCCCTATAATTTCACTTCCATGGAAATTCGATTTGTCGGATTTTCCACGAACAATGGTGGATTACTTGTTACTCATAAAAACAATTCATTTAGAAATTCATAACGGAACAAACAAACACCCACGGCCTGGCAAAATGGTTTCGGATTGCATACAATAGAGATTTGATGTAGAGAGGAGTGGGTCGCCCGAAAAGAGTATGGGCATTTTTGAAACCTGTGGGCTTAAGGACATTTCAAGAAAACTATGGGCGCAGCACGGGTTATTTGAAAGAATGTGGGTGCCCGACTTCCTTTTTCATTTAGGTATTTTTGTGATTACATCCAGTGATTAGCACAATCCATGTGTTAAACTGAACGACTTTTATAATACAAGCTCGTGGGTGACGATTTCGAATTGAGACTTTCAAACGGTGGGAATTTTTTGTGACGGTCATTTTGAGTAATTATAGGCAGTGGGTGTTTTTCGGGCGGACATTTATAATAATCTTGGGCATCGGGCGTCATGGGCAAGGGTGGGATTAAGTTTGGTCGACAGTTTTAAAAAAATGCCAGGTGGAAACAAAAATACTCTTATGTCGAGCTGTTTAAGCTGGAACTTTAGAGACTGCTAGTTGTCTGTTATCGACATATTGACACTGACGACACCAGTAATATCTGATCAATGTAAAACGAATGAAGGAATAGATTTTAAATCAAAACCAAACGATAATTTTTGACGCCATGCAATCGGTTTGCTTTTCTTTACGTCGTCGTCTGTGTACGAAAGTCGTTGCATTAAAATGTACCAAGAGTGTTGTATAGAGATGATACAGAAAAAAAAGAATGTGAGTCAATCTATGGAGTGGAAGATTAAATGACTCCCTTGCCATTTATAAAATATGAACAGTTCCAGATGCTTCATTAAAAATTACTTTCTTCTTCAGACTATTTCAAAGTTCCGCTCGAAATCCCCACGGCTACCCTTTAAAAGAAAGTGGATCACCCTTAGTGTTCAACGTGTTGAACAGAGAAATTAGAATCGCATTAAGTTACTGTCGAAACAGCAAAAAACCAACCAAAACAAATTGGATTCAACTCGTGGTTAGTTCAAGATGAACAAAAAACTTATCAAAAAAGACTACAGATTGTAATAGACAGGGGATTTTCTGAATATACATTGGCTCGGCTATGGAAAAAAACATTTCGCTTCAGGCGAACGATTCCCCTCTCACCCGTTGTCGGTCTATTTGCCACACATACTCAACGAAAACTCAAAATCATTGAATAAAGTCCGCATATAGATTGTGCTAAGTAAAAACAACAATAACAAACAATTGAGTTTGGAAAAAGTTTAAAAATTGATAAATCCAAGTCCACAAACCGAATTTCGGGGGGCCCCGTTTGTGTGCAGTTTATACAATACAAATTGATGAATATACAAATCTGGTAGCAGACACACAAACGGGTTGGATGACTTGGATTTAGAGAGAGAAAATTAACTGTGGGAAAGATTTTCTGTGAAGAATGAAAGAAAGAAAAAACAAAGCAAACGAAACGAATCGAAAGCAACACAATGTGTCAGTCGTTTTTATGGTCGAGATGTGAGTGTGTGTGGGGTTGTGGTATATTTCATTGTGGCGTAGGTGTATTCCGCTATTCAGTTTCCCATCTTCCAAAGTTTTGCCAAAGAGCAACTTTTACGGAATGAAAAAAAGTTTCAAAACAATTTCAGGTTTCTGGTTTTCCTTCTTCTTCTTTTTTACATATAAAAATTTGTACATTTTTTCTTCTGTTAAACAAACAACAAGTAAACACACAAACATCCAGTTTTCTTTTAATATTATACTTTTACGTATATGTTGCGATTAGGAAAAATCAACCAAAAAAATAAACTTAAATTAAAAGTTAAAGAACAAAACTTTTTTTTGTTTTTTTTTATTATTTTTTTCACTTTCAAATTTACTTTTTTTTTGTCATTTATATAAAATCACGGTGAGGCTTAACCAGTTTGAATGAAAAGTTGTTGCATATTACGTTTCGCTTTTGATTGTCTCCCTGGGATATGGGATACCCTGGCAAAAATAAACAACAAATCTCAAAATTTATAATCGGGCTCATTTTGAAAAAAGTTACTCGCAAACAATTCTAGTTGCCCAAGATGCCATAAAGCGACTTAGGTCGTTTCTATTTCATAATTTTCATGAAAATGGCCGAGTAGCCGAACCTTGCCCTAATCTCAAGCCCTGCTAAGCAGTTGCTAAGAAAAAACACAAACCATAGCTTTGATGGGCTCGAGGTTAGGGAAAACTTCGGCTACTCGGCCATTTTCAAATTTTGACATCTCGCAATCGGAAAATTATGAAATGAAAACGACCTAAGTCGCCTTTTGGCATCTGGGGCAACTAGAATTGTTTGTGGATAGGTCCATTTCCGATCACAGCGAATAGACCATTTCTGGTGCCTCAGGGTATAGCCAGAATGGGCTATAGGCGTGTTGAAAATCTTTAAAGTCACATTTTTCTAAATGGAGCCGATAAAAATTTTTTAGATTTGTTGATTCTGTTTGCTAGAGCATCCCAGACAATCAAAAGAGAAACGTAATATGCAACCACTTCCATTTAAGTTTGTTAAGCCCCACCGTGATAGAACGTTGTTGTTGCCTTAGAGTACAGACATATAGATAGAGAGATATAGAGAGAAGAAAAAACACTTTCATGCTCGCATCGCAACACATTACAATTTTATGTAATTCATAAATTTTCTGGAATAATTAGCAGATGTCACATAGATAATTACACATGCTTGTTCTGATGAGACGACAAAAAGATGGTGGAAATAGAAATGTAATTCCAGAAGGTAAGAAAATGTGGAATTAGAACGAAAAGATAAAAGTAAAAAGAAAATAATTTTTTTTCTTCGTCGGTCTTCCATTGTAACACCAGTTTCGTTGTAACATCGAACATTCGCTTCGTTTTGAATGTTTCAACTTATCTTATGATTACATTCAAATGAAAACTTAATTAAGGATTAAAGACAAGAGAAGGAATTTTCTGTACATTAAATTTTGTGTGAAAGAATATTTAAAAGAAAAAGGAAAAAAAAATTATTTCGGAAAATTAACTGAAAATCCAATGTTAAATACACACTGGGTGGTTGGTGTTGTTAACAACGGTTGTGTTTTCCGTAAAAATGGGAATTAAAATAAGAATTTTTTTTTAAATATTCAAGGAGTAGGAGGCGGTTGGTTGTAAGCGAACCCCAACTTTTACAGAATAAATAAATTTACTTTTAATGGACGCGTGTGTATTAGGGATTAAAATTTTACGTTTTCTTTATTATTATTTCCTCAACAAAAGATGTTACAATCTAGAGATCAAGCGATTGCAAAAATTGTTTTTCCCAATGTTTTTTTTATCCTTTTTTGTTCTTTTTGAAGATTCTAATCGCAAAGTTTCGGCAAAGCTTATTAGAAGAACCAACTAGATGTCATCGATGATAATTGTCATTTAGATTGTAATTCGAAAAGAATCGATCAAACAAGACTTTGGTCTACCGATATCAAAATGTGATAATCCGCCGTCTAGTTTCACTGATTGTGGTTCTACTTTTTGAAATCTTTTCAATACCGAACATGTTTACTGTGCCAAGTTACATCGGTGGTGAGTGCCATCTTTGTACATAGGAGCGAAACTAGTAAGATTGGAATGCCAGCGTCTCACACCAATATCCTTTGTCAAACATAACAGAAAATGTGGTGGAAACGTATAGAATTGGTCAGGGTTGGGATAACGCCGCTCGCTCGAAATTACTCGCTAATAGCAAAATGTTGATAGAGAGCTCAACCCTGGAATTGTTATAGAAATATGAGACGTGCTCAACTTAAGTTTTTCGATGGCATGATCGTTCAGTTTATACTTTTGTCCTATTCAATTTCCTACTTCATAGGCTGTAATACTAGTCCATGGAGGGCGTTCGCATGTCAGCACTGCTGTGGGTCGTTTCATTAAATGATGTCACGAAATGTATAATCGTCCCATGCATTAGACAACTTCAAACCGATAAGTTAGTGGGTGGATCGGCTGAAAAATTGACAGTTTTGCTGACATAATGCGTAAACTCTACGCTCTAACACGACCCTTTCGATCATACTGATTACATCAACGAAACGACGACAAAATGTTATGATCTTTGAACTAACATCGAGAATGATTTACGAGCTTTTTGAGCTTTTTTTTTCTTGTTTATTCAATTGCTACATCGATTTCGTACAATAAAATTCTCCACCTTCACTGATTTGTTTCCATTCACAGATCCCAAAACAAGTCGATATTATGCATCCCATATTGAAAACCATTAAAAAAGAAAAAAAAATGAAAATCAACTTCGCATAAAGTGCGGCGCTGAAAGTGAATTTTTATTTCCTATGCGTAAAATTTTATTGGATTAGAAGCGATTCAAATTCTTGTCTTGTTCCATTTTGTCTGTACGAATTTTCATTCACCTGAGACGTTTATCCTTGAGAAATTGCGATGTTCCCGCGGGACACATCAAACATGCCGACATGATGTTGACGGCAGGGAAAGTAAATAATTTCGTTTTTTTCTTTGCATGGAACAAAGTGCAAAATTCAAAGATTGTAATTTTTGTTTCGTTCGGTTCGGTTCGTACCGGTATATACATGACTAGGAACACTAGACATTGTTAACAAAACAATTTTTTAACTTTAAATTAGTTTTGCTTCTTACTCGAGAGATTTTTCTCACAAAGTTCAAAGTTCGTTGAATTGTTCAGTTATGAAAGCATTTTCGTGAGTATTAAGTTACCTCATCTCATTCATTGAAGTTGAAATATCATCATTTCAATGTAATAACAAGCGCTCACCCTTTCAATATATATAATTGTGTGTAACTAAGGACGACAAATTTTTACATTCGAAAAACAAAGACTTTCTTTCCCGGAATATGGCCATCATTTTCAAATGGCGTTAAATGTTAAACGTGTGCTCCACAAAACGCAACATAGTCTACAGGTCGCTGGTATTTACAACTTTGGTAACACACTTCTTACACAAAGTCGTATACAATTTTTGAATTACATAACCAAATGCCATTCAATTAAAATGTCTTCAGGTGGCTGGTCCCTCACGCTCTATTCGACAATGAACATTTTTTAGTCACCGGTATTTTGTGTTAAATACGCTATGAATTGTGAGTGTATGAATGAGGGATGTGTATACTATGGCGGTGACGTTGACTGGATAATATAAAATTTTTGGCACATTTTATAGCAGTGAAACGACTAATTCGAATTTAATATAACAACGATGAAGATAAAATGTTTGTCACCACGACAATTTCGTGGGTAATTCAGTTTTGTTCCCGTGAATAATTGGATTGTTTTAATGGTGAGATGGAAATTATTTTTCCTTTAATGTTTTCGTCACCAGCACATTTGGGTAAATCATATTGTGACGGCACGCTAAAGGGGGTTGTGTTGGTGGTTCTCGGTTGTTATTTTTAATAATTCGGAAAAGCTAATTTCCATCGTTAAATGACATTAATACGTAACGGTACATTTTGTTATCGCTTAGGGGCCCAAGATCAATGGGTAAAGTTTTCGATATAATCACAACTCAATATGCTCTTGGATGTGTCCCTGGCGATTACTATCAATTTGACCTACTTTCGGCGCGGAGCATCGTCTTTCTATAGATCCATTCGGTCTGGTATATCGTATTCAATACGCTTTTGTCAATATTACAGATAAACGATCTGCTAGCGTTTTACCTTTGCACAAACACGATGTGTAGTGCTGTACATTTTTGCACGGTGTACTTCTTTGTATACGGATGCAATCCATCTTCCAAGAGAATTTTTCGTCGGAAATGGTGTCAATGTCAATGTGCATTTGGGTGCATCAAACCAAAATTTGATGTGTGTTCCATTTCCTACATATTTATCTACTACCCAGCTAATGCAGTTAGAAAACGTAGTTGTTCAGAAGACTGGTAATAGTAAGCACACTCCGAAATAACGAACGAACGGTTCGTCAGAATTTTATTTAAATTTTCCGACCATTGAATTTTAGAAAATGTTGATCTTTTATGTAAATTTATGTTCTTTCGTCGCTGTCAATACAATGTGTAACATACATAAATGCAAAATGTAATGCACCCCCTTATCCGTGCACTCCAGCAACGATTTCCAGTGTGCCGGGCATTCCATATAGTCACTATTTTTAACCAAGCGCACAGAACCGCAAATTGTAACAAGAGTTTTCTCGATTTGGTTTTATGGTTCACATGAGTAATTTTCCCTCTGAAGTTTAAAACTAAATTTCTGCGTTGGAGAAACGACAGATTCCATTTCAGTTGGAACATGCATGTAATTCGAACGGGTGCGAAGGCAGAGTATGGTATTAGATTAACATGTGGGCAGTTTTGCTGACCGGATGGTTGGTGAGTTTGGTCGATGATGATAGAAAAATATTTGTTAAGTGATTATATGAACTCTGAACCTGAAGGCGTGTAGTGATGGGGATGATTCTGATGTTTTTTTCTTCCTTTCTATTTTCTTTCACCGTTTTGTTATCCAATGGCAATGGTGCTACTGAAAAGCATAATTGCGTATTCTAAGATTACGACATTCGTTCAGAACACACTCTTAGCCAATTGAAGGTACGGTACCCCGACGTTACCTATTGAGCTTCGAAGGTCTACAAGATTTCAGTGTATTGGTCAATGTCATGAAGAAGAATTGCAACGGTCACTGTGAGTGAAAGAGCGCCACTCGAGATGTTAGCACTTACTGTGTGGGTATTCGCTCATATTGTGGTCTTTAGTAAAAATCATTTTGGTCAATGGATTTTTCACCAAAATGGTCAAATGTTCATCCCTTTCAACAGAATATCGTATAGCGTAGGTGTATCAAGGTCCGTTGTAATAATTAGAATAATAATCCGTCATAACAACTCTTGACGGTTCAGAGACTACATCATTATTTACTGGTTTCACTGATTGCGGATCAACTTTCTTAAGATTTTTTCGTTATCGAAAGTTTCTACTGTGCTAGTGGTAAGCTGTGCGACAAAGCTGTTACATCGATGTTGAGTGTCATCTATGAACATAGGAGCGAAACTAGCATGCCAGCGTCTCCCAACCATATCTTTGGCGGCAGGCCGTGTGAAAGCTTTATTCACCAACTACCACTCACAGACTCAAACCAATTCAATCAGCTGTGTTTTGTATACACGCCTGACAATCGCGTTTTTCTGTCGAAATCGGGAATCGAACTCTCGCACTGGCAACTTCAATCGTTGATAAATAGACGAGTTGACCACTACGCTATTGAGGTTGTCCATCGGTCCATTGTACCGACCACAAACTACATTAAATGATATTTTTGGTATATGGTATTGCATATAGCGCAATTGTGATTTTAAACTATCCATCGCGGAGTCCGCAACGCGGACGTTATGATATTCTCCTACAAAAAAAGCAAATTTCTGTAACTGTTGAAAGTTCGTCCGTCGAAACTGTTTCTTTTTTTTGGAATGGGAAGGATACTTTTAATAGACATTCAGCGAAAGACAGCAGAGTGAGGTGAAGAGCGAGAGAAAAAACATTTTTGTGGAAATTAAATTTTAATTGCTTATGCAGAGAATGCGGATGGCTTCAACTCAAATTAAACTTTAGATGACAGGGTATAATTCACAGGATATGTACACACAGATTCAAAAAAAAAGTATGGAAAAACCGTAACAGAAACAGTCCATAAAGTCGAATGGCTATGGCTCTAGGATTTGCATTAAATGAAAAAAAAATAAAATAAAAAATTGAAACACACACAAAAGCTATACAGCGGAAAAAATATGTCTAACTAAACATTGACCATAATATTTTATTGCATAAGAGCATATTATATAAAAATGTCATTGAAAAATGATAACTGAATGGAATTTTGATAATTTTTTTTTTAGTTTTGTTTGTATTTGTCGGGGGTTAAAAACATTGATGTGCATTGATGCAAGGTAATGTTCATTTCACATTGAGGGGTTAAACACAAACATTTATAATAAAGGGTATAATGCAAAAAAAAGAAAGAAAAAGTTGTAAATGAAATTGATGTCAACATACCTGTGGTTGTGTGTCAAGCGTGTGGGCCGACATAACAATGGTGGTGGTTTTATGCTTCTTATCGTCATGATGTTCAACGGGTGATTTCGGTGGAACGCTTTCGGTTAAATGAGTTCCCAAGGCTAGTGATTCAGCCGCTCGAACAATTTCAAGAACCTATCGGAATGGTTTCAATGATAAGAAATCGGTCAATCAGAATGATAAACTGTTTTTTGGCGGTGAGATAAACGCGTTTTGTAAAATGTTAAATAAGAACAGGGAACCAATATCAACGTAGAATTCCTGAGTCACTTTTGATTTGCTGATGACATTTTTCTAATAGCAGCATCAATGGATTAGATTGGCTACATTAAAGGCTACGAAAGAAGAAGAAGAAGAAGAACAACGGCAACAGTTCCATAAGATCCCGTATGCCTAGCTTACGTAACGCTACTACTCACGCCGCTCTAGTAGCCACGAAACTTTAGTGTAACCGGTACCTAGTACACAAAAGTTGTATGAAACGAATGCGTTGTGTCAATCGCGCATCACACGAAGTACAGCCTCAAAAAGCTCATATAGCCCTTAAGTAGTGGCTTAGTCTAGTCCAATGCCCTAAGTCCTTTCTTTTAAGCCAAGAAATCGTTCGGACTCCATTTGCCATTTAAATGAAATGAAAACTATGAAAATCGTATCATGAAGCTTACTCTCGATTTATTCACAAAAACATTTGGCCTCAGTCCAATGGCCCTAACCTAATTCAATTTTGGCCAATATCACCATTCTATTCGCACTCCAATTGTTTTCTGAATGAAACAGAAATCTTGAAAATTTACTCGATATAGCTGAATGCAAGAAACACTTAGGGCCTCACTTAACCTCAGTCTTAGGCCAATGGATCACGACCCATTGACCCTATTTCAATGCATCATTTTACACTTCCAATGTGTATTTTTCCGTAGATATTTTCAAGAAACGCTAAGACACTGAAGATGCCTTAGCACAGGCATGGGCCGTCCCATCTTCAAACTTGACTTCTTCAATTTTGACTACCTTCCAGGGAAAAAATTATTGAAATTGGATTTGATTTAGTCAAGTTATCGACGTGACAAACGGAACGAAAAGACGGACTTGATTCGGCATCTATATGCATCCCCCAGAGGGTTGCAATGTCGAACCAAAATTCAGCGCTAACATGTCACGCACACAACTACACAAAATTAGAACGAACGTCGTGTGATGTTTTGCGAATTGTGTGATGTGAAACTCGACATGACGACGTGCGTTTCATACAAACAAACTAAATTTGAATTTAGCGCCTACTTTGGAAGGCGGCGTCGTTGGATGTCTGAGCAAGAATATCACACACATTCAAGAATATTGTTTTTCAAGCTGATGTTTGACATTGCAAATTTGGGTATTACATCGATGGCATCCCCAAATGCTATGACCTTACCGTCTGCCTCAAATTCAGATTTTTACAAACGGCATATTAGACCTAACAGCTCTATGTGCTTCGTAAGGGGCTTAAAAAACTTTCTTAATTGGCGACGGTAACACTATGATCTTTGAAGAATCTAAATGTCGCAAATTCCCCATTTCGCAGCCTTTTTATATTGTTTCTGCAATAAAATGCTATTGAGAGTCCTCACTTGTCCCCGGTGACGAAAATTGTTTCCGGTCATGTAATTTTAGATACGGAATTGGACCTAGCTTCGTTTAAGAAGATACAAGGTTGGGCTAGGCTCCGTGTAGCCTTAAATTTGTAAGCGAAATTCTCCGGTAACATGCTAGGTTTCAGGCATATCTGACCGGACTATGTTGTCATGTTTCAAGTAAAATTCGAACAAATGAGACACTTGTACATTTGAATTACCAAGCTCGGAAGCTGGAAAGATTCTCAACACTTTTAACACACACGTTCACCCAATCATCCGCAACAAATAATTAATTTAGTTTCAATGGCCAACTCTTTGATCGTACTACTAAGATTTCTCTTTTTTCCGGGTCGATGCATTCAAGTGTGATTCTTTGAATCGATTTTTTTCCACTTGTTTTCTTTCAACTTCAATTGCAATTTAATTCCGAAGCAAATAAATGAATGAAGAAAAAAAAAAGTGGAACGAAACACTTGTAAACAAAATGCATGTTGACGTTACCAATTGAAACACGCTTTTACAAGCACATCAGAAAATGGAAGGAGTTTTTTCTTCTCTTCAGTTTAGTGGTTCAAGCTGTTGCACCAGGGAACAAGAGAAAAAAAACTTTATTTTATTACTGTGAAACAATAACAGAATAACGAAACAGATGAAACCTGTTGCCCCGGATATTATGTTCTGACATTTCCATTGGAAAGTTTTTCGTTTCTCACCGAAATATATTTCACAACTTTTATGTTCGAAGTTGAGACGTGCATTCATTGTAAATTCGATTGGAAGTCAAACTTAAATTAAAATTGAAGACGGAATGCGAAATACGATTTACCCTGACAATTTAGTGGAGGGTTCGTTGGAATTAAATGCTGTAGACAAAACGAACGAACGAACGAAAAAAAGAAAGAGATTTTTTGTATTCAGACTCAAAATGTACATACCTTTTCTTGGGTGCTTTTTTCTTTTGTGCTAACTAATGATTGGTCAGAGTTGATCAACGCCACATCTCTCGATGTTTCGGTCACTCCTTTATCATCATCATTCAGATCATCTTTTTCAAATTCTTCAGAATGCTGTGCAGGGGAAAGAGACAAAGAAATTTTCAATATTTCATTTTTCATATACAAGAAATCAATCACTTTTACCTGATGTTGTTGTTGTGCCTGCGTTACTGCTACATCATCGTCATCTCGATCTAAACTAGAAACACTTTGACTTAATTCAGAACCAGTTTCCGAGGCACGTGAACCTAGCCGACTATTGTTTTTGAAACCAGTGCTCATACCGCCGGCAGTGCCGATTGAGTGAATCAAACTCGACTTGTCGTAACCTTTGCATACGATGATTTGAATTGTATCTCCCGCTGTACGTAATAGATGAACAGCTTCTGCATGTGTAGCACCCAGCAGCGACGTTCCGTTCACTTCAAGTATTCGCATGCCAACCTGAATATGGGTATGCGTTCAACGGGAAATTGTTTGGTATAATTAATTTTTGCTGGAAATTGAATCCAATTTTTCATTGTTCACCTTTAATCTACCGTCTCTTCGTGCGGCGCCGCTGGAATTTATTTTCGAAACAAAAACACCTTCATCAGTTGGATCCACTGGATTTCCTTTTTGTCCTTCTAATCCACCTTTGATGCACATGCCAAGCTTTTCATTTTCGTTTTTCACCAGAATGATGTTCTGAATAAAGAAATTTTTGTTTTAATATTTCATACAGCAAAATGTCGGATGGGGATGGTGTGTCTAATGGATTTGCTTTGTTTGGTACTAAACGTTATTGAACGGGATTGCATATGAACCGAGATTGTATTAAATGCCGCCCTGTAAGTTGGAATTGAATGAGATACAAAAGGTCAGACAGCACCTTTTGTACCTGTGTATTATCTAGTTTAAGATCACAATTTGCTTATCAGTGTACATTGTGAGCAGTGTGGAAGTCAGTAATTAAATAATTCCTACAGCATTGAGCCACCTGTTCGTCAGATGCAAAGCATGGGTCATGTAATCAAAAAACATTGGCAATCAGGAATGGAGGTGAACGGGTCGATGTCTAAGTGATTCTGGTAGGATTTCTTCCGTGTAGTAACCCGCTTACCTCTAATTAGGAAGATTTCAGTCCGGAATGGACTGTGTACTAAAACATTTCGAATAATTTTTTTTCTTCCGGTGTTACCGGAACTCAGTCGTCCGCTCACTAGGGGTTGTACACAAATAACGTCACGCTTCTTCAGTGCTTTCATCATATTAAAACCCTTCCTGGATGGGGGACAGGACAAACTATTTACTCAAAAAAGTTGCAGACTGTTCGAGTTATTGGTGATTCGAATATGATGGACATATGAACGGATCGCTGACTTTTAATAGCGAACAACCGGAACTTTTGAGGAAAGGTTGAGCAGGCGGAGACTCTAACGTTTGAATTTTTTTTTGGGGTAAATTCTCTAATGTGTAGGACTATTACATGCATACGTTTCTTCTAATAAAAATAAACCTCAGCCGGTGGTGAGGTATAATAATAAAAATAGCGAATGGTATTGTTCAGCCGGGAGGACACCTTTTTTAAGTGACAGATTCGGCTACCAATTGCTGATATAGCTAGTGACGGTACTTTAACATGGTATTGTAATGACCTAGCACTAGGAGTCACATGCTTAACGTGAATTCCGAACCACGCCTTCTAAATATTTTACACTCTGAAGGTTTTTTTTTAAATATTGCGCCTTAGTACCTATAGCAGAGCTAAACTCAAGGTTGTTTACAACAGGTTAAGACACCCACGAAGACGGGCACAAAATTGAAAAAACAGTACATTTTTTTTTGTTGAGTTGGAATTGTCAGATAAAATTTTTAAGCAACAGATGTCACCACTAGAAAATTTGGGTGTCACCGCCTTCGTGACCATTTCAGAGGTGTCTTAAACAACCTTGGCTAAACCCGAATATTTCAATCGATTCACCCAGCTGTGAGTTCCCAACCACCGACACTCGCAACTCAATAGAATATTGGAAAGCAAACGATCATTACGCCATTGGATCGCTTAGCCGGTGAGGTACTACTTCCTTTCATAGTAGCCGGTGAGGTACTATGAAAGGAATGTGGCGCAATCAATACTAATCAATTTTAGCTCATTACCAAAAGTAAAACAAGAAAAGCATTACAAATGTCTAGTCATCTGTTATCGGCGTCAACTACAAAAACAAAATTATGAATGGGTTCGAGAGAATGATTTAAATCTAACGATGTTACAGATTGAGGATTACGAGAAGCTACTTCAAACAAAAGAAGTGTCAGATATCGAAATACAACAACCACTCGTATACAAAACGGATAACTCCTTGAACAAGTGGAAAGCACCACAAAATTTATCACTACAAACGATAAACTGAGATGTAATACAATGGTGGTGCTGCGAAAACATGAATGTAAATTATAACTTGTTGTGGCCTGATAACTATACAGAACTTGTGTAACCATTTCGGACGAGGTGGATACAAAACATTAATCGATTAAAATCATCATCTCTGGGTATAATCAACACTCAAACAATAAAATGCACAATGTGAAAATAAGCTTTGTTGCCGAAACTGTGTAAACTACAATCTTACCTGTGGTTCATGAATTTCTATTTCGCAATGCTTGCAGAGGAAGTAAAGTAAGTAATTTTAAAGCTGTTGCATAATATGTGAATATAGCACAGCATGCTATATGCTAATGAGTATTATTCAGCATAATTCCAGAAAAGGGAAGGGAATGGAAGAGAAGGTATAATGGAAATTAATGCAAATAAATATAAAAGAATAGATAGGAACACATTTAATTTCTCTCTTTATGTACAGACTCCGTTGTATACATATACGACCGGCATTCTCGCTAATAAAACGCTCTAAACCATCACGATTCTCATGGAAACGGGATTTATTGCTTTTGCAATTTTAACCCTGGGCATTGTTGCATGTAGTGGAAATATGTTTGAACTGTAGTGGATGCGTTCACTTCTGTGTATGTTCTGATGAAATTATAACACCTTTTGATGGGCATACAACGTAATATGGTTTGACAAAAGTATATACATCCCTGGCAGTCTTTTCAATTTGTTATTTGAAAGTAATTAAGCTCGATGGATGAACGATGATATCATGGATCAAGCGCTATGACACAAAGCACGAAAATTTTAGCTTTGAGCAATTATATTGAGCGCGATGCGCATCGCATCGCGCAATGTTTGTCGAAAAGCTCAACTTGACGGAATTTATTTTATTTTCGTCAAGTTGAGCGCATCTCGCTCAGTATAAATACTGATTTAAATTGGCATCTATTTTCTCTGGTAGTATTTGCTTATTTGATTTTTTGATTCTTTTCTACACTCTGCTCGCCCTACGTTCTTTAGGCTTTCTCAAATTCATAGCTCAACTGTTGCGTAAAACTGCCGAAAAATTAAATTTACTGCCAAAAGATCAATAAAACTGCCAAAATAAATAAATTTCACTGCCCAAAGAATTAGTTGCCATTTAAATTGATTATTCGAATTTTTTAAGTGACTAAGCTTGACCTTTCTCCTGAACCAACGGAGCTTTCCTAAAAAGCATGGAAACTTTCTCGATCACTGCCGTGTTAGGCCAAGACAACGTATCGCATCAAATATGTGCTTTGAAGAGCTTTCGCGAGATTTGAGCTTCTTTTGGATTCCATTAGAAAAGTGGAATATTTTCATGACTCAAGCTCAAACCGCACATACAGAGTTGGGACACTCAAGTACCCCTTCAACCCTTGTCCACTACCGCTCAAACAAAACTTATCAGTCTACGGTGTATACTGTCATTTCTGTACGAAAAGTAGCGTAGGTTTGAAGCATCTCTTGAGCTCTAGTCCGATCCCAGAAAAAGTGGAATATCTTTGTGGAACATAAAAGAAGCTCAAAGCTTCAGAAAGCTCTACAATAGCATAGACACAAATGCAATAAGTTGTTTCGACTTAACATGACAGATCACTAAGATTCACTCAATCAAGAACAGCAGCTTTTAGGAAAACTTCAAATTAAGTTTAAGTTGTGAAATACAAAAACCTCATGAGGAGAGAAAGCAATTGAGGATGGAAAGCTATTAAGGAGAGAAAGCTTTGAATGCTTTTCAAGAATGAAACCTCAGTCTGATTCCAAGCTTCAATGATGAAAAAGCTTTCGCAAAATCAAAGCTCCTTGCGGAATAAGGGATGTCATGAAATGAATGTTATAAAAAGAACTTGAAGGATCGCCTAGTGTTCAGAAATTATATCAATAAAATGAATGACGGGACATAATAGTAATTGTTTGCGCTTAAAGACTGAAATTCAACGGATTTCGACAAGCAAAAAGTTCAATTTTATCGTACTCTCGAAGAGAGAGGCATCTGCGGCCGCTTTTCTGTGATTTCGTCTCATCCCAGTTTTCAAGCGCGGAGAAAAGTCGTTTGTGACTCGTGATGAAAGTGGAATTTTTCATCACTCGTAACAAAATGTACCATTCTTAGATGCTTTAACAAACACTACGTTTCTAAAAGCGTAAAAAGAAAATTCAACCAACCTGGAATCCGACCGGAAGTGGGTCGTGTTGTACAAACAATTTAATTTCATTGCTCGGCCGCAGCAGTTCCATAACAGCTTCTGAATGTGTAGCCGATGTAACATCAGTTCCATTAACCTGTAAAATTCGGTCGCCCATTCTCAGTTTACCAGATGTGGCGGCAATACCACCAGGAACGATCTGGATTGACATCAATGAAATTGAATGTTAAATCAAAGTCCCTTTCGTGGACGAAATAATAATTGTTTGAGTATTTACATGAGAAATAAATATTCCGGGTTCGTTAGCACCAAATGGAACGCAGCTGTGGTCCGTTCCACCTATAATACTGAAACCAAGTGATCCTTGATCTTTTGGAAGAACAACTTCCTGTAAAAAGGAAACGAATCCGATTAGTGGAGGCTTATTATGATGAAGTTGGTGATGTATTTTTTATCATTTGAAAGAGGAGTTCAATGTGCAGGACAGGAAATTCGAAATGAGATGCAACAGTGTTGTAGAGAAACGTGTTTTTATAGTAGATCAATGTTTCTTTTTCATCATTAAAATGCTAAAAAAATAAAATCATGCAAATTCGAAGTAAAACTTTGGTGTTGTGTGTGATGTGATGTTGTTAAATAATGACTAAGTGTTTTGCGTGTATGTTTGAGCAGAACGAATGCAAAAGATATCGAATTGCCAAGGAAGACATTTTCGAAAAAAGAATCGGTAATCTCGATAGGAAATAGATCTGTTACAATACTTGACATCGGTCGATGAATCGAATACTGTAACAATCTAATTCGATCGAAATGAATATAATATTGAGAACCCTTGAGTGTTGAGTGATTAGTAAAATGTTGTCATAACTGATTGAATAAGTAATTATTTTTCGCACAGTGCGTAGGAGATAGAGACAAGCAGTCAGTCGGTTGATTTTACGGAAGTATGTTTTCTGAAATACTCATAATTATTGCTTAAGTCTAGAAAAAATGACAGTCCGATCGGAATCACCATTTCGACCGTCTCGCAAATGTTTCGAAATTATCGATGCTTGAAACTTTACAGTGGAAGAAAATGAAGAAGTAACATTTCCGACGATAACAATTTGATTGATGTAACTCATTTCGCAAGTGATATCCACTTCAATAAAAGTACGTAATGCATGCGAAATGAATAGAGAGAATTCGATTAAAATTGTCACTTCTAATTTTTCTTCCACTGTACGAGTTCAAGAATTTAGCAATGCTAAGCGTCATTCAAAGGTAATGATGATGGAACATTTGTTGAGATGAAACCAAGAAAAAGGCTCAACGTGGAGAAAAAAACATTCAGAAAGCATATAAAGAAAGCGTTACAATTTCACAGCAAGTTTTTCATGATTCCATAATAGTAGACCACCGAGCCGAAAGCGTGGAATGTTATCCAAATCGTCAAAATAAACATTTTGGACAGAGACGCCGTTTCATCTCCCGAAAACAGATATATTGAGTTACACAGTTTTGCCCTACTTGCATTCTAAGCAGTCATTTTAGCCGATGGATTATTTGAAATCGGTGTGACCCTCGGCATTGGGTCCAAACGACACATTAGACCATTGGTTTCTTCAGAAGACTTTTAGATATTGATCCAGAGAATAAGATTTTTAGTTTAAAGTATGACGTTATGCAGGGCCCAAAACTTCCTTCAAATTCCTGAATTTCCGTTTCTGTTAAATCATGTAAAATCTCATCGCAATTGAATCGTTCTAGATCATAGGTATGAAATACCACTAAAAAGGCAGTTAAAAAAATAACGGAGAGACTGTTGTGAGTCATTTTTGTAGAGAAAGTGGCAAAAAATTATAGAAAAATTCGGAATTCAATTCCCTTAAAATTGGCCATGAGTTAAGACTTAAGACTTCGAGAAATGGCGGTGTAAGCCCTATAATTTTATACTTTGAACCCAGCCGATTTGTTTTAACTAAAAAAAATATTCTCTGGTTCATCATCTAGAAGCCTTCTAAAGAAAACAGCTGTCTAATGTGTAGTCTAGACCCAACACCGACGGTCACGCCGATTCAAAAACATCTATCAGCTAACATGACTGATGCTAAGTACGAGATTATTGTTCTCGGCAGATGAAAAATTTGATTTTTCAAGCAACTCAAAGCAGTTTTCAAGAAAATCAATTTTCTAAAACGGCGCTGCGACAAGTGGACTTTCTCATGCGTCATTTTATGCTCGAGGGGTCTTTTTCGTTCTGTTTTCTATGTTTCGCTCTTTGTCACTAGTGACGAAAAGAATTTTCATAGATACTTTTTGTCACTACTAATTCTTCACCGACTCAACCTGGAACCCCCGACACCAAAGCCCAAAATTTATTGAGTATCTAACAATTCGGCTATTGAGACATACGATTATATTGAACCCATTTTTGAAGGGTTACATCTAGATCCAGTCTACGTGATATGGTAGAAGCTGCAGGTAGAAGGTAAACATTACATGTTCGCTGTTGTGCTGTTTTATTGACTGAACAATATTGTGAAATTGATTGTTTTGATACGAGCTTCGTGATTCTTAGGCGACATTATTGAACGTGTTGAAATTTTTACTGAGCATTTTCCACATTTCAACCATAAAGATTTGAAGTATCGAGCTGCAAACATTCAGCTTCCATATTTATTTTGTGATTAGACGACATCGCCCATATACTTTTCAGCCCTCCAATCAGGCTGGTATAATGCACCACAATATGAATAATTCATAAGACACTTTCCACACACACCCGGACGAATCTATATTTAGACACGGTAGAGCTATGCATATGAAAAATTTTCTGTATCCAATTTTTGAAACAAAAGTTTGCCTAACTGTTAAAACATCAAAAACTTATTAGAAGTCGTCTGCAGACGAAGAACAGTCGCGTTCGAAAGACGAAGAAAAAAGATTTTTGATTTGAACATTAATATTTTAGGGAATTCTAAAAAGAACGGTGATAAGACACACAACTTTGACCGTTTGGCGAACACTTTTTAAAAATGATAAATGATGGAGTGATGATATAAATATGGAATTACATTTGACGGGTTGGAAATGTGGAAATTTGTTCCCTTTTTTCGTGTATATATCCAAAGTGAAAAGTAAATTAATGTGGCATCTCCTAAGTGCAGTAACTTTGTACGTGAAAAAGTTTTTATCGCTTTCGAACTTCGTAATTTCGGTTATACGAGGTTTTCTACGACAATCCAATGCCATTTTACCGTTTTCTCTTAGAACGGATATGTCTTCTATGCTCCCGGAACTAGAGAAAATATTTGATATGCACTCGCTCATGTCTAGTTCTGTTATGTTAAATTCATTTTGTTGCTGTTGTTTAATTACATTTTGATTTAAAGACAGCCAGCGTATCACCAATGTAATTATCGGGTATGTCACTACAATTGCCTTGATTGATGCAAAATCTATGACTTCCATCCTTCTAATGAGCATTAGAAGTAAATTCTTCTACCCATACTCCACGAAGAATTGTAAATTTTCTGACATTTTGAATTTCTAGAATCGAATCGAATTGGAAATCGATAGAAAACTGTTTGTATCTGAACGAGTAAGACCCTGAACTATCAATCTTCAACTTGCCGAGCCGATGCTACACCAAATTCAATTTTGAGCCCATTCATTCAATAATATGGTTGTGTGTGTTCTATTTCCTTCATGTGAATTTCTTCGTCCCATATGAAGATTGTGAGTTCGAATCTGACATGTTTCAAATCCAATGCGATTCTTGTATTTCAAAATATCTTAAGCCTTCGATATAAGAAAACGTTTTGCTATAAAATGATAAAATTGTTGATCGCAAAATGTTAGCACAAGTAATTGTGCGAATGCAGAGCAACGAAACTGAATGTTAATTCGATCGGTAGTGGAATTGAATTTTTGTTTTCGTAATCTAAACTTATTGTAACATGTTCGACTACGCTTGCCTGCTACGAACCACAGTGAGTAATATTGTATGTGTTGAAAGTTTCAACTTGAAACCTCGGAGAAAATGGCGTCAGCCACTTGGCGATGGATACTTTGAACCAACCTAGCAGAAGATTTAACTTTAGCTTGTGACGTGACACGTGTCACGCTTATATTTCATAATAGCAATACTCTCCAGAGTCAGCTGTCAAATAGAGTACTGTTTTGTATGAGATTTTATCCCCACTCTTTTTACAGTGCAAAATATTTGTATGGTACAACGTCCAGTGTCAAGACTCTATTTAGATCACCACTCATGCCTGGTGAGTATTGATAATAGGCTTGATAATAGGATAATAGGATCGTAAAAACTGAAAGTTACATATGAGTCGTCCTAGCGGAAAAGTGTGAATTCACGGTACCCCAAGGACCAACTCTCATGTTTCATTACTTCAATAAGATAATCGTTAGAATAACAGTTGACACTGTTGCTTCAAATTTAGAAATAATAGGAAAGAATTGCGTGTGATGTTTAACTTTGTTGCATTAGGACAACTCACGATCGATCCTCTATCTTAATACTAAAATAGGTAATCTGTTCTTCAAGTTCCACTTTTCGCTTCATTTACATGACTTGACAGAATGTCAAAAGGGCAGAACGTAATCATTCGCGTACTAATTGACTCAGCCCATACCAATTCTATACATAAATCTGGCGAGTCACTAGTAGTGACAACCAGGCTTTATTCCCTAATTTGGTTGCTAGTTGCTTCACCGTTACCGCTTTCCAGGAAGAACGTTTTAAGTAACCTGAAACTTTCCGGACAAAATGCATGTAGCCTGATCAGGCCTAGTCTGATTACAAAATTCAGGTTTCAGGTCAATTCGAGTTATGTCGGAATTTAATACATGAGGTTCATGTCGAAACAGATTCAGGTCTGAGCTTAGGTAAATTACAGGTTGACCTGACGTGCTTTTGTATTACCTAGAATCGAAAGTTGCTTGTTACACCACTAGGGATGAAAACATGTTGTGACGTCCTCGTTATATCCCAAGAGGTCTAAATGAATTTTCAGAGGAAATTGTCACTCCCCCATTTCGTTGTCTCGTTTTCGCTCATACGATAAAGCAGTATTATAAGGGGAAGTCTTGGCAAGCCTCGACTTTTTACTTTTTACGATGGTAATCTACTACTACATTACTCGGGATAAAAATGAAAAGTCACGTTTTATTAAATTTCTATATAGCATAGAACTTGCGTCACGGCGTCTAAACGTGACTGCACTAACGTGGTGTCATGATGATTTTTTTTTAAATTAAGATGGTTTCCAATGTAGATGAGCGGTTAGCCCGAACTAGTTCAAAAACCGACCAAAACACGACCTGTTTTAATTTCCCCGAGTCTTTGGGTTCTCGGGTTTTAAAAATTCCATTCGAGTCGGGCAAAAACATCGACCCGTTCACTAGTCAATATGCATCATAGTTAATGTCGACAAAAGCAAAATCTGACTCCTTCTATGGATTGTCATGCAAAGATTAGAGACCGCTGCGATTTTTTTAAAAATACGAACCACACTCCAGCACAGCACACATCAATATGAAAAAATTCTAGTAAAGTACATTTTGTTGCGAGGGATGAAAAATTCCACTTTCATCACGAGTGGCTAACGACGCTTTGTGCTTAAAAACTGAAATGAGACGATCTACAACCATGTACAACAAAGAAATAATTGTTGAATGAATTTTTGTAGAGTGATTTCGTTGTTCACATCACTCGTAACAAAATGTATTAATTCCAAGTAATACGAAATCAATCCGAAAATGCGCCTCACATCATTGTTGGACATGCAGTGCTTATGTTAGTCGATTTTATTCCATAACAAATATTGTTGAGATCAACATTTCAAGGTGGACGTATCAGCAATCCCCAGTTCAGTTGTTACAACCGCCTTACCATAATATGCTTGCAGTTTCAGTAAAAGCTACAATCAAACGGGAATACTTGTTTCTGCTTATCTATGTTTTACAAAAAAAGAAACCAACCACTCGACAATTTAACGGATCCAGTGTTACTATTCTACACAGGCACACACACATTTCACCCCCCGTTCATTCAAATAGGTTCAACACCGTGCGAATTGTTCGAACGTCATTATCATGGAAAAGCGATATTGTTCAAACACTACACCATTCACCACGCATTACGTAGAATGGTGTAGTGTTTGAACTCGCGAGAGACTTGTCGATGACAGTAGTGTCAGAATTCGCTTCCGGGAGGGTTTTTTTTACGATATTTAAATGCTTCTAAGTTATCTCCAAGTCAGCACGCAAACTCCTACAACTAAACCAACGCAAAATGAAGCCTACTCGACATCAAGACTGAAATGCCTCAGATGACTCTTTTTGAGGTAGAATACTCAAATATTAGTTTGCTTTTTGTGTTATAATTGAACTCTGCTTCAGCTTGGTTCAGTTAGGTGTGATTGTTTTGATAAATTGGAATACGTGGTTTTAAGTTTGAAAGTTTCTTATTACCGAGCTTTCGCTCACATTCAGTGAGCATCATCAGGGATGAAAACTGAGTGAGGGGCCTACTTATAAATTAGTTAGGTGTCATTTACAAAATTGCGCACGCTCAAAATAACGAATTTCAGACCGCTCTACCACCTTGCACGCCAAAATGCCTGGAGCATGTCGGACCATTATTGGTGACGTAATTTACTACGACGAAAAAGTCCATTACATTTTCTATGGCACATCAAAACCGTAAATCACTATCGAGTCCAAGTCGAAGACGAGTGCCAATGTAGATAGAATTCATTTCTTCTGTTGTTTTTTTGGCATCTATTTTCTCAGGCAGTATTTTTAATGCTTTTGGCAGTGGAAAATATTTTTGATGGCAGTTTTGACAGTAAATTTATATTTTACGAGCGGAGAATTTGTGTGGCGAGCTTCTTTCCTACGTCATGCAGACGGCCTCTGCGTCCCTTAGACATAATTCTAACGATTCTCATTTCGTACGCATACAGGTTTTCGTATGTTAGGTTACGTTATTTTGTATACTTATGGGTGTAGGTTTGGATGAATTGAACAAGTGATTTGTAGGTCTACTGCCCAAATCTTTTCCAATGTTTCTACCGGTGAATGAGGTATGCCATGCATGTATTCTTCATTACATTTTTCGAAAGTATTTGCAAAATTGAGAGACCCGTATTTTTTCTTTTCCGAAATAAC
>JANTFA010137867.1:0-12650 GCA_026413405.1 Phytosciara flavipes
GAGTCTTCAATTTCCATACATTTTGTGCAAAAAATGAGTCTTCAATTTCCATACATTTTGTGCAAAAAATGGGTCTTTAATTTCCATACAGTTTGTGCAAAAAAATGGATCTCCAATTTCCATACATTTTGTGCAAAAAAATGAGTCTTCAATTTCCATAAGTGTTGTGCAAAAAATGAGTCTTCAATTTCCATACATTTTGTGCAAAAAAATGAGCCTTCAATTTCCATACATTTTGTGCAAAAAATGAGTCTTCAATTTCCATACATTCTCTGCGAAAAATGGGCTGTCCGCTGTCCCGACATGCTTCGGCAATTACGGGTATCTGCGAGCAATTACGAAGAAATGTTTGACAAAAAGGAACGGATGTCACATGATGTTGGGCAGTGAGTAACCCGAACATATTGGCCATATCTCTCAAATGAAACAAGAATGAATGAAATTGGATAAAATTTACTCAATTTGTATGCAAGAAACACTTAAGGCCTTACTCAAAGGCCTCTAGTTCACGAATCAGTGAGTCACTGGCACTGGTAGTGACTCGAATTCAATGTATTTTTTCCTAGATTGGTTTTATCACCACCTATGATTTGCTGTTCCATTTACAATTGAAACGTGTGCTTGTCTGCAGACATCGTCAAGAAACGCTAAAAAAACTTAAGAGCCCTAGCCTAACCTGACCTCACAATTCCAACTACCTTCCACTGAAAGGCATTTAGAGAGAAAAAATTATTGAAATTGCATTCGATTTATTGAAGTTATTGACGTGACTGACAAAAACTTTTATTCTTGATTCGACATCTGATGCATCCGCAAATGAAATGCCTTTACCGTCTCGCTCGAATTCCGATTGTTACAAGCGGCATGCCCAATATCCCTCTGTACTTCGTACGGGGCTACAAAGAACAGATCGACATCGGCATATAATATGCATGTTCTCATATAAGTATACAATCTGTTCGGACGGCACAGAAATGCGACGGTAATGCTTACCGAGACGAAACACGAAATAGTTTAATAGAACTACTGTTGTGCCGTAAAAAATACAATTCCAAACAGAATTGTTAAAGTCGCTTCTGATGATTGTATGCATCGTTTTCTGTTAGAGAGGAGTTATTTCGTACGTTCGCTCTTAATGTATACAAATCCTCACTGTTGTTGAATGGTAAGAAAATGTTCCTCGTTCAATTTCTTACATTTTTGTTTGTGTGTTATTTAGATTGGTATCATCAGCATGTTGTTTGTCTTATGATTGAAGTCTCATTATGCCTTGACTGAATTCGAATGAGTTTTGTAGATGGTTTGAACTTTGGATAAACTTTTTACCTAAATTTATGTGTGACTTTGCGCCAGTATTACTTAGAAACCACCGTCACATTCTTTCGACATTCTTCCGTCAAACAACTAAATAAATCGAAACATTGAAGTGGGAGATTGCAGCAGATAACTTTAAAATTTAAAAGTCTCAGAAAAGCGCAGCCGACCAGGCTATGTAATTATTGGATCACAATTTGTGGAGCTAATAAAATATTGACGTGAGTATGATTGGCTGGTATACATCTAAGAGAATGTCTGGACATCTTAAAGTGCAACATGACGGTGCTATTTTCTGCACTGTTATTTGCACTCGATCGATCGATTGATAATTAATTAAAAGTTTAATTAATTAAAGACACTCGTAATGCATACACACACAGTCATCCGACATACCGCAACCACTTCAAAATGAAATGTCTTATATGAGTCGAAGTCAATTATGAAAACAGCGTAAATTCCGAACATTTTTTTCCAAGTCAGAACAGCAAAATGTGGATGCGTTTCAGTTGTTCGAGTCATCAATTAAATTTCATTCGAAATATTGAAATTTTCCAAATCGTCTGGTGGAATGTGCCTATTCATTTCCTCAATTCTTAACATAGTTTTCAATATTTCAACTACATTCTTAGTATACGACAATGTAATCTTCCGATCGCTGTAGTGGTAGGTTACGTCTTCAAGCTTCGTATAAGCAAACGTAAACTTCTATGGAAATATTTTCTTATTCAATCGTTTTGCATGTCTGACGAAAGAGTGTAAATTTCATACTACCATTACGTAGGTGTCCCACATGCAGATCAGATTGCAAGGAATGAAGTCTAAGTCGTCGAAGCACCAATTCGGAGGAAAGTGCACATTGTACTGCTACAAACGAATCATGACGCAATCAAGTATGTCCTTTGTTAAAATTATAACCTGCGAGTTGAGGAACAAAATCTGGTACTTCGTTTGTTAAATATTAATTCGCTATTATATAAGAGAATATTTATTAGTTTATTGATTACTTTAATTAATATTCGTTGTCGATAACAGATGATTAGCTCCTGGATTCCCGTACACATTGGCCTTACCGTCTGGTTCGCTTTTTGATTGTCACAAACAGTGCATATCAATATCAATTCTTATAGTCGACTAGTCTCCAGTGCTACGTGCAAGATGATTTTTTCCACATTTTTTTTCAAGTCAGTGTGTAAGCCATAAATAATATTACTTGCTGCACCCTCCGAAAACTCGTTTTCGGAGGGCTTAACGAGCAAATAGTACATGCTTGTTCGGAAATTTTAGTTTCGACTGGTGTGGCATTTGCAGCTCGAGCTGAATGCGAGTGTGGTTGCATCCCTCGCATTCGGCTCGAACTGCAAATGCCACACTCGTAAAAATAAGCCTAAATTAGAGACTGTCTAAAGTTAGAGCCAACGGAAGCTTAACTTAACCAATACACTCAATGTACAATATCCATCAGTGGAAATGAAAATAATGCCTCGGTGTACTGCAATAATATACAATGATGATACGACAACAGTGTTGTACGGTAGAGAGACACAACGGATAAAATAAAAACAAAATGAAGCAATAATTCATTTTGAATCACAATACGAATTACAAACATCTCAAACATATAATACAATTTAAATTTAACATTGACTACTGTTGAATAAACAAGTTCATATTTCTCACGATCGAATACGTATGTACTTGTACGTTGTTGTTATAGGTTATAAGAAGGAAATTATGTGCAAACCGATAATTTTGCATATGAACGAGCATGAAGCCTTTGTGAAGGTGCATAGCATCGACTCTCGTATTATAATATACGCGGAATTGATTGTATGGTCTCAAATTAAAAATTTTCTATTTTCCATACACTAAAACCACAAGAATGAAATTCTAAATCTGAAACGAATGTGTAACTTCCATATAACTCCATACCCGCACATAAAAGCATCATTTTACAACATAGAAAAACAGCACGCATGAGGCACACCGGATCAGCGAAATGTTAAGATCTCGAAAGGCATCTCGTAGAGGCATTCATTCGATCTTTTGAATATTTTTCTTTCATTCCTGGCTGCAGTCAGTGATGCATTGTTTTGGAAAAATATTTTTTCTCTTTCGGTTGACTGAATGCCAGGATCCTACTTCGAGAAATCGGAATACCTATGGTAATATTGAATATTGGTTACAATTGGACTCTAGGTAGCGTCGCGTCGTACAACTTGACTCGACTTGATTATAAAAAACTGGTGTTTGTGCTTAAACGTGATAACTTTCAACAAAAATTGAGAAAATATTTACGATTCTCTTCCGAATGGCTAATATCGATCCGGAGAAAATATGACGATAGGGTCAGTGGGGCACTTGACGTGTTCGTATCAATTTTTAGACAAGTACGAAGTACGAGGGTCTAATGCCTTCAATCGAATCTGTGTCAGTGGTCACTCCTAGATGTCAAAAGTCATGAGTAAAAAATGTATGTATCTTTAAACAAAGAAATAAACCAATTTTTCTACGCTTAATTTTTACCAAAAGTTGAAATTGTCGTAATTTTGGTGTAGTACGCTCTTATCTTTGTATGTCTTTGTAATTCATTGCAAATGTTCAACCTAATTGGCATAGCCATGATAACGCTTCACTAAAGCGGTCATGAAACCTGTATTTATTGGGAAGTTTTTTTTTCTAAAAAATTCGGTTACCGGGAAATGTCTACAGAAAATTTTTACAAGTTGGATGAACTGACTCGCGCTAACTTGAAATTTAAAATTTGCTGCTTTGTTAAATGTCAGATTTCCGAATCAGCGGGAAATAATTAAAGGGATCACTTTCATAATTCGAAGTAAAATTTCATTAAGATTTCGCGCTTAGCAGCTACTGCTTTTAAGAAACTATGACTTGGGTAACCGGGGAAGACACACAATTTCCATGCCCGCGACTAAAGTTCAGATTTCCATTTTGAAAAAAAGCACGCCGCCGAAGAAATCCTGATCGGCGCGCCGCCGCCGGTACCACTACATTCGGCTAGGCACCGCCGACATTTTTTTTCGGCGCACATGTCTAAGTACGACCTACGCTCACATATATGGTACCAAGTGCTGGACTATGGTATGAGAAGTTTGACAGAGATCTGACAACAGCAGAGATGCTAATGTGCCGCATGACCCTTGGCGTTACAAAGTTGGATAACAACAAGAGTGAACATATACCAGGCATGTTGAACATAAAAGAAACCATCGTTGGCAAAGTCAAAAACGAGAGAAACGAATGGTTTGTCGAAATTTACTACCACAATGGAAGCAATGTGGCGAGAAAAGTTCTTTCGATAGATATCCCTGAAGAGAGTAAAAAAGGAAGACCAAATATTTAAATTTGAATTAAATTAAATATTTAAAACGCTGACCTTGAAAGTCAAAATAAATAGGAAATTAGAAAAAAATAAAGCCGAGGGTAGCGTAAATAATTAGTTCATCTAGTTCTGAAATTTCGTAACATTTTAATTTTCACAAAGTATTAACATCGCTTGTTCGCCACGTCAACATATTGGATACATTTAAGCAGAACTGCAAGAACAGCATCGATAATTGTCACTGGCGATATTCGGGCTGCTCTTACATTAAAGTAACAAGACTTGGGATTATTCAAAATATAATTCCGTGTCGTCGGGGTATACAGAACGGCTAATGCACCGAATTTTGCTTGAATTTCGCTGACCTGAGCCACTTTCGAGCTAGTAGATTCAAGTAGTTTGGTTCCTTCGATGGCGAGGTCTTTTATTTGTTGTATTAATCCAATTATCTGCGTATAGTCGCACGAATTTTCCTTTGAGGCAAGGCTGCTGGTAACTCTTTCAAAATTGACCTCGACAAAGTTTCTCACCGTCGCAATAAATTCTGCAGAGAAACATTGTGTTTGATCTGCCGGAATCGGTCGTGGGTCCTAAAAGAATGAAATGTGAAAATACTGCGACAATCATCCGTTTCAAATTTAAAATTACAATTTTGATGCAGTTGCATTCAGAAACTTTTTTGCTTAAAACAAGTTGTGTAAGACTGACCGCTGGTGATACCTAAAACATAGAAAATTTTTTAATGTTTTTTTTGCTAACGAAAGTCATTCATTGACTCTTTCAACAAAGCATTCAATATTTATTCATTCGTAGAATATTTGTGTAAGGATAAGTATTCTCTTGTGATGTATTTGTTAAGTTATCACAAATTTGGAGAGGTAATTCACTGTCGAAAATGCAGACAAATCAATTCCTTCTTCTTTTACACGATATTTCCTCGTCACAGTGCAAATTTAAAAGCAAATTTCTAAAGACAAATGCTAGGTGCCGAATGTGCAGGACAGTGGCGAAAGGTAACTATTTGAATTGACTCTAAAGGACCTTTTTGGTAAGGTCGTTCGCCAATTTTATTTCCCTTCTGTCCACATGTAAATTCCAGTTTCCAACTTTAAATTTCTACATGAGTGAAAAGGAAGTTTCAAACAGGAATCTATATGACGAACTTGGACATCATATTTTGTTTATGAAGATTTAAGAATTTACTTTCTTTAGCAGTTACTTCGCCCTGTCAACTCCTCAGAAATCATAGATTTGGCCTTGAGAAAAAGTTACAAAATTTCTTTAACATACCTTCAGGATTCCAAGACGTGACTGCGCTCTTAGCTTCGCACAAGTTAACATTCCCACCATAATATTTTCAGCTGAACCAAACACTGGCGATCGAGCTTGTAAGAGAACCTGTGCACATTCTGCGCTGAAAGTTACGTAAGAACATACGGTGTAAGGATTGAAAATGTTGTTCCTGAAATCGATGAATCTTGCATAGGCTGCCTGAATTGCTGATGTACAGTCAGAAGTGGTACATGAATAATATGCGTCTAGTATTCCCAGCGTTCGAGTTTTTATTCCCTCTACGTTCCTTCTGTATTGCGTATAATCGCAGCCATAAGGTTTGCTGTTAATTGTCAATGCCGCGAACAAGTTATCATAGTTCTCTTCAACTTGATTGTAAAACTTTAATTTGGGATAACATTCTGATATACTGCCGGGCTTGTCAATTTGAACCTAAATTTGGTTAATGTTGAAACGTTTTAGGTAGAAAATATATTTTCATTTTAATGAATAATGTACAAACCAAATTGAAGCACCCACATTGTGCTCCTCCAGGTGTGTATTGTGCGTATGTTTCGGCCACCTTTTACGAGGAAAATGAAAAAATGTCAGAATTTATGAAATGAGTCCAACCATTTGGGTGGTTCGAGTCAAATTCAACATTTGTTATATTGGGATAGTCTCGACTTTCTTGAGTCTTGATTTCCGTTTCAAAACTCTATTTTATGAGTTAAGTTTTTCAACAACAAAAAAAGAAACCCATAAGAGTGAACTTCGAAGGGCAGATAAACCTACATTTTGAGTGCAAAAGGATTTTCTTATTTCCAAGCTTAAGGCGAGTTACACAGTTTGTGAAAGAAACATGAGAAATGATGTTCTGTTCACAAGCTGAAAAATACGAAGATCATTTTTCATACAGTGTGCATGGATTTTTCACGAACTGTGTAAATCATCTTGATGATAGGAACCGGTTTATTTTCAACTATTAAAACCAATAACAACTCAATAGCGTCATGGTTAACTCGTCTGCTTTCCAGTACACGATTGAATTGCCAGTGCGAGTGTTCGAAACTCAGCCGCAACAGAAAAAAATCCGATTGTGTATACAAAACACAGCTGATTGAACCGGTTCAAGGATGATATATTATATGGTTGCGCGAAGAACTGTCAAACGGCTTACCGGTAACAGACATTGTTGGGAGCCGCCGGTATTCTACTCCTACTAATTCCGCTCCTAGTACACTAGACGTCACTAGGTTGGTCGCACATCGTACCTCGTACCACTTAGCACTATGAACGCAGTTCGGTGTGAACGGATCTCAAATAGATTTAGCGAAGTTAGTAAAAATAACGATTCACCTATGCTGCCTTGCGGAGTAGGGCCGTTTTTGTTTTATTAAAACCAATTGATGCACAAAAATCGAAGAAAAATTGATTTCACCAATCCTTATTGGATGTTTGACATTAAGAAATGGAACGAGGGGCTACGCTTTAAGAAACTAGTGAGTATGCCACAGTTAGTTTTATATCCTGGTTTGTATAATCTTGGCAATCTGTTGCCCAAGAAAACAACACAAGTACAAAAGCTTTCACATTTTGATGGACATTATTTTCAAGAGTGAAATAGAAAGCAATAGAAATAAAACGTGGCTTTAAAGCTCGAAACTGAATTTCCAAGACAATGCAGAAAAAACGGTTTTTAAAAACACCACTTCGGTTTACTAAACGTATAGTCTTACCATTGCAGCTGACAGCGTTATGAACAAAATTTTTAATTTAGCCATTTCACGAGCTACAGTTAGATGAAAACAATCAAAATAAAAATTCCTAATAAGAACAATTTTCGATTTGATAGAGTTTTTATACCTCCTCGATTCACAGCCTACATACAAACTATACGAAAACCAGACGTGTGCGTTTGTTGTATTGGTGCTTTTCTAGCATATCGTTCGCCTTCTAATTAAATTGGGAAGATGCATGTATGGGTGTTACAGATTTTTAAATGTTTAAAAATGCGACATCTCAGCTTTCTTTATTCGAATTTTGCCGTAATTTACAGAAGAAACAATATCTTTCGGAAAATTGTTTCTGCACTTTTTTGCGAGGTATTCATCGCCCACTGGCTCAAATCCAATAAATTTTGGAATAGTATTGGCCATAATAATTTTTTTTCGCACGCTAACAGACCGAAACTATTCAATCGAAACTGGACTTTTATAAATAAAAATCTTGTACAGACCGGGACATATAAATTTTCTGAACACCAATCAACAACCGTAGCCACTCGGCTACATAGTCATATATGATGCAGAACTAATTGGTGAAGCGTACATAGTAAGCTTTGACTACTGGATTATATTCTGTGCGTCATTTTACATCACACTTGTATGCATACACAGGTTGCTTGATCGTTCAAATGAATTTCTGTTTTCATGTGAATATTGGTAGTGAATTAGTTGATGTTTTGCATTGGAAAGGTGATTATGGCCAAGAATTGCGAAAAACGTTGTTCCTACCACGGTAGGTATGTAGGTATTTTTCGCACACGATGTTTTGTCGACCTCGGTTTCGGCTCGGTTCGACAATCGGACATCTAGTGCGAAAAAATACCTTCATACCTACCTTGGAAGGAAAATAACTATTTTGACATAACCGTTGATAAAGACTTTTTACGATGTGTGACTGACGATGACTCAGACATAGTGCGCAAAACGACACCATTTCAATATACTTATAATAAACACAGCTATTTCTCTGACAAATTTTGTCATCACTAACACAAAACAAATGACACAATTCGTTAAGGTAACACCAAAAGACTTAACATTCTTTTCAAATCGTGTCAGTCTATAAAAATTTTTGAACTTAGCGGTATTTTGAATTTTATTCTATTTTATACGGTTTTGGTTTATGTCGTAAAATTAAAATTTTTTCCTACAGGCGACAAGCTGTGATGATTATATTTATTGAATTGATGTAGACATAATAGAGTGTGACTGTTTAGAGGCCGTTCACGAATGACGTCACGCACTAGGGGGGAGAGAGGCTTCACCAAAACACCTCATTTCTTGGCTATTTTCCCGCCTGATTCGTTCATTTTCGACCTTTTTTTGTAAATTTTGGTCATTTTAGGGGGGGGGGGGGGCAAAAATTCTGAGCGTGACGTCATTTGTGAACGGCCCCTTATGGATTTCTCTGAATTGACGTGACATAATTTTGTCTATGACGTGTTGAAAAGTAGAGGAGTAGAGAGTGCAAACAATAGACCCTCGTACTTGGTACGGGTCTTAAAATATGTTATCTGAATTTTCAGCTGGTGTCGAATAATGTTTTGCGTCAAATATCAAAATGAAACTTTTTTTATCAAAGAAGGCTTTCTATTGTCAACCAACTAATTCGTATCTTTTCCTCAAAGCTCAAAGTTACACTACCGATGTAAAATCAAAAGACTTACCATTTTCTTGAGCCTAAAACCATTTTTTTCTCATTTAATATTTCAAATAAATATCTTTAAAAAGACTAAATTTTCATTCAGCGCTGTTGTCAATAGCAGATTATGAGCGGCGGAAGGCATCCATTAGGATGAGGACCAATTTCGTGATACGAGTCGAGTGCTTCGGAAATTGGTATTTTAACAAATGACTCAAAATACCAGTTCAAACTCTTTGTTGCTTAAAACTCACCTAGCCCTAATCCAATTCCAGGAATCGTGCTGAAAACTTCTCATTCCCTAAAAAATCCATTAATCTTTTCTTCGAGCATGTTGATTTATTCGAAAGCGGCTTATTAGTAGACCAGAAAGGGTTCCATGAAGGTTGCTCTAAGAAAAGTCGCACCGATTCCTAGCAACATCATCGTCTTCATACAACGATATGTGTATTCGTTAGAATAGTTTGGTATCGAGACTTTCTTTCCAACGTGATTTAGGCGTGTTGATTTTCACAGCAACAGAAAGTACGTTCGCCATATGTGTGTGTATTAATGCCGTGCAAGCATCACTTTAAATTTCCAAGAATATGGCAAAACAAAAAGCATTACAATTAAGGCCAAGCATAAAATGAAACACTTTTCGACAAATTTTCGCCTTATTCTTAGTGGAACAGGTGAGCCCACATATCACTACGATCTACGATATTCAATGAGACAGTGATCTAAACTAAACTCCGGGCATAGCGTAAATAATTAGTTCATCTAGTTCTGAAATTTCGTAACATTTTTATTTTCACAAATCATTAACATCGCTTGTTCGGCTCATCAGCATATTGGACACATTGAATCAGAATAGCAAAGATAGCATCGGTAACTGTCAACGGTGATGTTCGGGATGCTCTTACATTGGAGTAACAAGACTTGGGATTGTTCAAAATATAATTCTGTACTTCTGAGGCGTACAGAGGTAGTAAACCAATATATTCTTCTTTGACTGCGTCGACCTCAGTCAATTTCGAACTAGTAGATTGAAGTAGTTTGACTCCTTTTAAGGCGACGACTTTTATTTGGCTTATGTATCGCTGTAGCTGCTTATAATCGCACAAACCTTCCTTCATTGCATAGTTGCTGGTAACTCTTCCAAAATTGACCTCGATGAAGTCTTTCACCTCATCAATGAAGTCTGCAGAGAAACATTGGCCTTGATCTTCCGGAATAGGTCGCGCGTCCTAAAAAAATAAAATCTGAAAGTTCTGCAACAATTTATCAAATTAAAAATTACAATTGGAATGCAGTTGCATTCTGTATCTTTGTCGCTTGAGACAGGTTGTGGTGAACCGAACCCTAGAAGTGATAACTGAAAGGAAATAAAAAATCTTTCAATCAACCGAATGCGAAACCGTAATGAAAAAAGATTAAAAAATTTGTGCCAACTGCTGCCATTGATTCAGAAATCATAGAACTGGCTTTGAGAAAACGTTTTTTCAGAAATCATAAAACTGGCCTTGAGAAAACGTTTTTTTCAAGTAGCTCCTTGTACATACCTGTAGTCGTAGTGATAATCCGAAAAGTGTTTGCGCTTGTAGCTTCGCACAAGCTAGCATTGAAACCATAGTATTTTCAGCGGAGCCATACACCGGTGATCGAGTTTGTAGGAGGACCTGCGCACAATTTGCAGTAAATCTGGACATAGAACATATGGTGTAAGGATTAAAGAATTTTCCCTTGAAATCGGCGAATGTTGCATAAGCTGCTCTAACTGCAGATGTGCAATTAGAGTAGGGACATGAATAAAATGCGTCAACTATTCCCACTGTTCGAGCTTTCATTTCATCTACGATTTTTTTGTATTCCGTGAAATCGCAGCCGTAAGGACTGCCGTTTTCTTGCAATGCCTTAAAAAAGTTGGCATAGTTTTTCTCAATTTGATTCAAAAACGTTGATTCGTCATAACATTCTGAGAGCTTGATGGGCCTGTCGACTTGAACCTGGTGATGTTGAAATGTTTAACGTATAAAATATATTTTTATTTTATTGAATAATGTAACCAACCAAGTTAAAGCATCCACATTCTTCTTCGCCGGGCACCGATACGTCCGTTCCCGCCACCTTTTACGATGAATGAATTTTTAGAAAAGGATTGTAAAAAATATACAGCCTCTATACAAACAGCACACTATCCTGTAGCCGAGTCATTTTGTCGGTACGACTGTGACAAAATGGAAAAGTACAGTTGAAAATTCGAATCATTCGAATGTAAACTAACTGGTGACGAAAATGAAAAACTTTGTCGTTGTACCGTTTTGTTGGACGCACATCTCGACCGCTGTTGTTCGAGGAGAGTGTGTTGCTTGTATAGAAGCTGTTTGGTAAAAAACGTTAGGTAAGCGAGGGGTTACTCACTCGGGTAAATGATGACACAGGGTCAGAGTAAATGCCCATACAAAAGAGGAAATGTTGGGTAAATATACGAGGAAATACCAAGTAAATAAGAAAATGATTACACACCATTTGGGCGAGTGAGAAACCCCTCGTAGGTATGTTTAAAAAAATTCCTAATGAAATAACGTCTATAGAGTGTTTTGATTAGGACAGTTAGTGGAGTTTTCGAACACTTAGCTCTGCGGGTAAGCAGCTATCACTGTAAATTTATTTCAAAACGATACTTGTTTTCAGTCGATTCTTTCGTTTTAAGTAAACAAAATCAATAAAATGGTGATCCCCATCTACAAAACTTATTTGAATTCGAAAAATCTATCCGAAACATAATATTCAAGTGAACAAAATTTACTTTGTTTACGTTTTTGACAGCTTTTTACCCGCAGCAGCGTTACATCCGTGTTACTGTTATAACGAAGTAAAACACTCTATGTGGCAGTCACTTTTCCGACTTTCAGGCATCTACTGGTTTGTGGAATGCGGTTCAATTAAAAGCAAGTCTATTTAAACACTTAAATTCATTCATTCCAATTAATTCCATTACAATTTCGGAAATTAAGAAACGGGCACGATTACCATTTCCAACTGTTTTAACTCTATGGTTTCGTGGACATTGTTGCGTTAACATTTTTTGCATAGACTCACACAGGCTAGAAGGTTACATTAAGAGGCGCGAAATCTAAAACAGACCGGGAATTCAAGAAAAGAAGTTTTTGTACTTCAGCTCACTTGGGACAATTGTAAGAATATTTGATAATTAATTTCTTGGCTGTTTAACGATCATAAAAGGTTTTGAAATTTATATCAACAAATGTTTTTGACAGTTAAAATTAAATCAAAATTGAATGGTCAA
>JANTFA010137878.1:0-12650 GCA_026413405.1 Phytosciara flavipes
GAACCATTCAAACTACCATGCTAACAACACAGCTTCATTCGACTTCCAATGCGACTAGTTTCGAGCTTTCTCTACGCTACGAGATGGTGAGCACTTTTGATTGCAATGCTAGCACCTGAAGTAGAACTCCTGCAACACTTGTGCAGCTGTTATTTGTACTGTGGCTCGGCTTGCTTGCTATAAATGACTTTCATGCTGCCACATTCGTATCGAAAATTTTATCTATGTCAACGGAATAACTCAAATAATTTTCGTTCAAATTATATGTCGACATTCGCAAAATTCACTCGACTCAAATGAAACGCCCGCAAACACAAAGCAGACAAATTCTTTGTTGTATATCAGAGTGAAATGAAGTTTTCTTCTTAACAAAACGAGAGATAGAGAGACAAATGCCGCATCATCGAAAAACCCCGACCACGTGATTTCCTTTTAATTCGTTGTTAGACGCAGAAAATCATTCCGACGAAAACATGAATGAACGTGATGACAAAACGTTAGTATTATAGTGCGCTCCTTGAAGCGCAAATCATTGAGAAGAAAGATAAACGTTTTATTCATATTAATGTTACGCCTTTTACCAAACCAAGAAGTGATATACAGAGATATTATGACGGGGACACGGAACCTTTGTATGTGATGCGGCTTTTACTACACTACGCACCAGAATGTCTTTTTTGTTCGAAGTTTCGTTTCTGTTATTTTTTCGCCTAGAGTATTTTAACTGTACAAAATCAACAAAGCCCTCAGGTGATTCTTTAGAGAACACAATATCGCCATATGTAGTGGTCCATGATCTTGTCCCGTGACTAACAAAGTTTAAACCAAGATATCTCGAAATCCATTGATATTTTCTTAAAGCATGTTTGATTCATTCGAAAGCGGATCAATAGTGTATCAGATAAGGTTCCGTGAAGGTGGTTTAAAGAAAAGTCTCACCGACTCCGACCAATTTAAGACCCAGTATGTTAGTCACAGGACGAGGTCGTGGAAGCAGCCATATATACAAAATGTACCAACTTTTGAATGAATATTATATTCTTATGCCATCGATTCTGTCTGTGTGCCGGTCAGAGTGACTAATCCATTCAAAAACAGTAAATAATATTCAAAAGCACACAAATAAAAGTAGTAATTCGAAAAATGTGTGTCGGCGGATGGCATTGAATGACGTTTAAAATTTCCATTCCCATACAAACACCACACACATTCTCCAGTGTGTACACACACGTATAGATTGTAAAGTTTGTTTCGTTTTCGTTGATCGTTGTTGGTGTTTTTATCGTCATTCGACATAACATCACACATTTTTTTCTCTTCTTCACTACCTCACACCGATTTCATAAGAATGAAAATACCTCTTGTGGTACGGATATCATTAATGCACCGTCGTCGTCGTCGTCTGTGTGTTGTCGTCAACTCTAATATCCGCTTTAGACGTTTAATTTCTCGGAAATTATGAATGATTTCGCTTGAATTTTTTCAGATATTTTTGCGTTTGTCGCCGGTGTAATCTATGTCTCGTTTAATAAATAGCAGTTGATCGTTGCATTTTAAACGGATTTATATCCACTGAGTCAATCACATACTGAACGACAGAATGGTGCACCACGTCAATTCATAAAGTCTGGGTCTATGAACGACATAGACCCGTCCGTTTTGAACTCTGTGTGATTGAACGTTAGCCGAAATCTAGTACTTCATTCGTTTAACCATACTTTTGGATATATAGGTCCACTAATAGCCGGAGGATTCCTCACTATTTTCTTCGATGGCGGTGACAGATGAAATAAAATTCAGATTTGTTAAATTTTGGTTCAGTCCCATTTCAAGTGCACAATAAACCGGATAAAGCTCAACACCAATTGGACTAAAGACAATTTTCGACGTGAAGGCTACCCCGTAAATTTTCATTCATAGAAAACCAATCGAGAATATCCAGCACAATGCTATCCCATTGTTCATTTCCAATTTGGCGACTGAGAATCGCCAAAAGACTGTTCAAAACCTATGCATGGATGGCATACGAATTCATTCATACCCATGAAAAAATGAAAAAACTGTGTACGACACCATGAATCTGTCGGCGTCTATTTATTTGTCTGTCTTTCATTTCATTCACATTGAATTTTAATCGCATATACTTTTGTGGTGCATGGAAATGCAGTCATGAATTTAACAAAAAATAAATTTTTTTTTTCTCGTTTCATTAATTAAGTTAGAGGCTCCATTCATAATCTGCATTGTATTACAACAGTGTGACAATATGCCATATTGAAGGTAATGGATGTTCGGATGCATTTGTATGTATAGATTGACGGCGTTCATCAGCTCTCGGGTTTCGGTTAATTCAGTCGGATATAGTATACGGTATAATGATGATGCATCAGCGAGTACTTTTTCCCATTCATACTGTACCGATTCATTCATAAAACGAATTTCATTATTTTCGTATGCATTGTTTCGAATAACTTTTTGTTGTTGTGTTGGAGTGGGCAGTTGAGATGATGGCATTTAATAGAAGAATTAACGTCGATTATAATGAGAAGAACCGTTGTTTAATATGTTGAGTTGAATATTTTGGATCGAAGTATCGGTCTTCAAAATGAAAGAGTAGTATCTTGTATCCATGATGATACTATCTGAAGTTATTCTCCATTGAAGTTGTTTGTTCGAAAAAATCGGATGAATGGAACTGTGTCTGCCTGTGGTTGGACTTCATCTTCTGCGTGGCTTCAATATATTTCATTTAGGGGCCGTTCATGAATGACGTCACGCTATTTTAAAGACTTTTCGGCATAAACGTCACGCAAAAAGGGTCAAAAGTGACCTAAATTTGTAAGAACCGTCACGTTTTTCCAAACTCACTCCCTCCTAAAAGCATGACGTCTTTTATGACTCAACTTGACTCTGAAAACCATCCCATGTTTATTTTGGTGCGATTTTCTATCAATCCATAACTGCCCTCCCATCATTAATACAGCAAAATCACAAAAAAAAACACTAAGGCCATGACACAATGTAAGGGGGCCTTTCACAAATTACTCACGCTCTACAGGGGGAGAGGGTCTGACAAAAGCGTACGCTTCATACATTTTGAACGTTTTAAAATACATTTCGGTTTGGTTGGAAGGGGAGAAACTCGTCGTTTTAAAGCGTGCTCAATTTGTGAATGGCTCCTAACAACTGCAATAATAAACCTTGTAATTAAAATTTGACGATTCTAAAGTAAGGACGTCAGCCTTGTTTCGTTTAAGGCCTCATTTCAACTGCAGAAGAGGATAATAAATTGGGGATTAAAAATAGAGTTCGTTATATGCCATAAGGTCATTCATGACATTTGGAAAAAGAAGAAAACTTCTAAAATTGGCAACGGTAGAATTGGGCACATTTCGCAAAGAATGTTATTTCCACTTCGTCACGCGATTCAAATTCTTTTCAGCCTTCCTGAACGAACTGAATATAAAATATCATCGCAAAATCGACACGAATCATCCATTCAAGTCCTTCACGTATCAGATAAATTTATTATGCAAACATGTGTGTGGCCTTAAGCTCCACTCTCTATCTACACTTATCTTCAATTGTCAGAAGCATATTTTCAACATAACAGAGCCACTTTGAAAGTATTACGCTCGTAAATAACGCAAACAGACCTGACACAATGGGGCCACCATCAAACCAAACGCAAACAATTAAATATCTCTCCCTTAGCACTTATCTATCACCCTTATCTTAACAATAATGAAGTGGCATCTATATAAAAACACACACAGAGGGTGTACATAATCAGGTGTATTATGCTGTAAGAACTAAATGGAAGAAGCGAGAGAGGCATTGTTGGTGGAGAACGTATCATAAGCAATGCAACGTACGATGCATAAAAAACGCGAATAAAAAAAGACGATAAAATGAGAAGGGGTTTTTGTAATGCAGTTTCGGAGATAGTCGTTGCGATAGACCATGAAAAACCACTTTATCACTGCCGCTTTAAGTTTCCAATGTTATTTTATGAAGCTTGAACGGGGTAGCACGTGAATGTTTATGGGTAGAATATTGAATGGAACTAAAGGTTCACGGAAAGATAAATGACAGAAATGTGGCCGGTTGTGAGTGAGGGAGTGATGTAATCGAAACAGTTTAACATTCCACAAGCACGACAATTTCGTGCTATTGACATCTTTTCCTTACTTAAAACTGTCTCGTTTGTAGATGTCGAATATTGAAAAAAGCATCAAGTCTCTGACCAAAACAGATGTACTCGCTACACCTTCTCGCTATACAAATGATTTTCCTAAAATAGGTCGTTGCCTTTAATGTCTGCCACAAATTGGAGAAGATGGAAATTTAAATTGAGTTTCTTAGCACGAACTCTTCAATACTCCGTCATGACATGGTTTTCTTTTTTCCCAACGAAGAGCCGAAACTTGAATTCTATTTTCTATTGCGAATCATAATGAGACTAGCCATTTATCCATCAACATCAAATAGAAATTGATTCGAAACAGCAACCAATACCAACTACACACATCTGAAATATCCAATTCTAGGCATTGCTCCATCATCGCCCAATAATATCCTTACCCCAAAACCATTCGATACTTCGTTATCATTGCTTCAAGTAACTGTATATTATGTAACTGGTAACTATACCATGCATTATACTGATGCGATTGCACACTAAAACCGATTGTACCTTTGAAAACGTAAAATGTTCGACCAAATACAATGAGAATTAACCCAACTACGTGTACAGTGAAAATGCCGGTATATTGTGAAAAAAAAACAGAGTTCAATCGATGGGGTGGAAAGACAGGTTCATTGCTTTTTATGGCAGATATTTTTTTCCTTTTTCGTTAGCTACATTGCGAGGTATGTTACGGTTAAGTTATAGCCACAAGTTATTTCGTGTACATAGAAAAAAGAACACCACACACACAAAATGGTGCTATGGTGCAGTAATTTATGAGGCCATAAGATAGAATATTTGAAAAGAAAAACATAATTCTTTCATAACGTACCTACTACACGGCTAGGGTTTCCTTCGCCCATTATAAGTATATTAATTTCGATGAGATAATGTTTTATTCGATGCGACACGTTCAGTGACAGTTGGATTAATCAACTTTTTTTTCGAAAAGCAAAATTCAAATGTTTCTCTTCTTTACAGATGCATGTTCGAGTCGAACGACACCGAAACCTCGACCGCCAACCCCAACCCCTAGGCCAAATATTACATTCCACACATACAAATGCCCTCCAGCGTATGCAGCATGGTATTGTCTGAACGATGCCACATGTTTCACCGTCAAAATTGGCGATTCTCTACTGTACAATTGCGAGTAAGTTGACAAATTTTGTTATTTTTGAGTGAATGTGGGTTCACGTGCGTCGTATTACAACAAATGAAGTAAGAGATTTTGTAACGAACACCAGGTGATACTTTGAAGAAGTGTTAGATTTGATGATCATGCTGGATGCGATATTTTTGATCGGTTAACAGCTACATGGCCAATTCCACGACCTTGTCCCGTGACTAACAAACTGAGTCTTGAAATAGCTCGGAGTCGGTGAGACTTTTCTTAGAGCAACCTTCATGGAACCTTATCTGGTATACTAGTGATCCTCTTTCGAGATATTCTGGTTTGAACTTTGTTAGTCACGGGACAAGGTCGTGGATTGCTGCACATGTTGACCCAACCATCAATGTTAACTTATCCGGAAAATAAAATCAAATTTTTACCATTTTAGGTGTGCCGATGGTTACATGGGTCCACGATGCGAATATAAAGATTTAGACGGTTCATATTTGCGTAAGTGTACATACCATTTTCCACTGCGACAAACTGAGTGTGTGTGTGTGTGCTCAAAATTAATTTACTCCTTTCTTCCACACAGCTACACGACCGCGCGTAATGCTCGAAACAGCCAGCATAGCCAGTGGCGCAACACTAGCCCTATTTCTCGTCCTCATACTATGTCTAGTCTTTTACGTGCGATGGCATCAAGCGCAAAAGAAGGACCGACTGGCGCGCGAAGAAAACGGCAATGGTGTGGACACAGTGGACGGTTTGCATACCGTTCGGTCCATTCAGCCGGAATTGAGACCGTTCGGACCACATCACCAAAAAATTATTCCTATGGCGGAGGCTTTGAAGAGATAGATTTTAAGTGGAGAGAAGAAAAAAACATTTTTTTTTACACACAGACAGATTAGACGCAAAGTTATTTTGTTGCTTCTTTTTCGATAGTTTTGTGGAATGGAGAAGAGAATGCGACGGAAACTTTGAGTTGTAAATATTCTTTTTAGCGCTTCTTTATTAATGAGATATGGACGGGAGAAAATAACGCGGACACGGGAACGGAAGAGAAAAGTATTTTTGTTTGTAAATATAGTTGCTAGCGAGACGTTGTTTTCGAATTTTTGTAAGAAATTGTACAGAAAAATGGTAAATAAGTAAACAGAAGAGGAACGATGATGGAAAGAAAAACACTAAATCAGTAGACGCAGTTGATGGCATAGACAGACAGTTATGCATTTTATATAACTAAATAACAAACGAGACGCCTAAACATAGAAATCAAAACAAAATTATTTTAATGGGAAAATATTTTAGCCTAAAACAAAATAATAGAAATCAGTGAAATATAAATGCGCTTACCCATAATAAAACTGCCGCGCGTGTCGTAACAATATTATAAAATATCGGAACAATTCGATTCCCCGCTGCTGCTGGTGGGGGCATAAATGCTGTGACTTACATGACAAAAGCGATGGTGGACTGCTCGTATTCGATTTAACTAAAAGAAACTTCAGGTTTTCCGAATGGGTTCGTCTACACATCAGCTATCTCGAATAGACTACAAAATTGTTCAATCGGTTGTTATCGCACAGACACACCGATCTTGAATCACAGAACCACTGTCGGCTTCCCATTCATCATACAAACTAAAACTACGCAAAACTTTCTGTCGCTGAAACTGAGCGACATCGATAGCTTTTCATAATTTTTCAATCGGCTGTGGAAAGAAACAGTTCTACTTCATTGGAGCACTTCATGCCAGCACGTGCAATTAGAATCGACTTTTGATTTCTCAACTGCAAACCACCCCTGTTTCTTTAGTTTGAAACTAGAACATAATGTGACCCTAGATTTCACAGAATTTCATGCAGTGTCCACCGATTTCGAACCCCTACACCAAAAGAAACTTAGTGATTTTCCCGCTGATCAGAAATCGACTTTCATGTCGGTGCTGTTAGCAAATGTGTAGATACTGGCCTGAACGCTTTGGAAATAAGGCTTGCTCTTCGCTGATGAATTTTCAGATCTGACCTGATTTTAGGGTGACCTCATCTGATCTGATCTGATTTCCTTTTGATCTGATCTGATCTGAATGCAATCAGATCAGGCTTCCGATTGATCTGAGCTGATCTTTTTTAAGCTCGACCTGGATTGACCTGATCTGAATCTGATTTGGTTATTCTGCTGAGAAAAACCATTTTTCAAACAAATTCCCAACAGATCACCAGATCAGATCATCCCAAAGCCTGATCTGATTGCTTTCAGATCAGATCAGATAAAAAGAAAACCAGATCAGATCAAATGAGGTCGGAATGAAAAAATCGGATTCAGGTTCAGATCAGATCAACCTGAACCTGACCCGTTCCGAGTCCTAAACGGGGGAAAGTCACTTCATCTCCGAAACTATTTTTCAATTTAACTTTTTTTGTTGGTAGACTCACCGATTTATGCCTTCGAATGGAACTGCAATTGTATCCGAGCCTTGCATATAGCCTTGCATACGACGGCGACATTTATTGAAATTTCGTTGACGAAAATATTATTGGCCTAAACGAAATATAATTCCGATGACAGAAAACGCTTCTAATTTATCAATAAATACCCAAAAGAAAAACAATACCGCGCCTATTTACTTAGAAGTTAGACGAAGATATGTGACCATAAGCCGAGCATTTGGAGAATAGTTTCTATGCGTTTGAAACGGTTTCGGTTCAATGAAAAAATCCAATAAATTTCTTTTTGGTTGAATTTATACTTTTTTCCTCCGTAGAAGACTCAGTCGGAGAAAAATTTGAACCAAAGAAAACCAACTGAAAATGGGCGGATCGACTAAACGTTTGAGGAGATTATAAATTGTGAGAAAATCACAGTGTACCTGTTCAACTCTTTGATCTTAGCCAAAGAAATCTTATCGTAAGGATACAAATATTTTGTTGTAATCGACTTTCCACGGTTTATCCATCCTCCTCAAATGTTCGGTCATAATTTTTGCGTCGGAAATTCACTCAACTTCTAGTGTTCTGTTCTTCGTCGGTACACACAGACTGGCAATACGTCATCTTGCTAGACTTGAATGGACCGATGCGTGTATTAGTTGTTGAGTAGAATTTCGTTTGATTTGGCTTCAAGTTTCTTGACATCAGTAAAGAAATTGAGTGGAAAAGAAGTTGAGAAATAAGTTTTGTCGATTTCATTCAACAGTGTCCTTAGATCGACCTTCTTTGACCAATTTTTTATTTTCAAATTCAAATGAATAAGCAAAGAGGGGAAGAAAAAGAACCATTAAATTCATCATTGACAATGCATTTCATTCACAGAGGAAATTTGTCAACATAACGATCTAAGTCCACTATCATTTCCGTTACGATTCACTAACACTGTGTCTTATTGAATCTGTGACGACGTATATGGAAAGAATTATCGAATTTTAACAAAAATGAAATTGCGCTTAGCTCACGGTGTTGATGCATTTCTAAACTCTTTAATTTAGAAACCGATGTTTATATAATTAGGATTACCAATCCCCCCATCCCATTTTTTGTATTATTTTTATTTATATTTCTAATTTTATTGGAAAATTAATTAATTTATATTCTTTGTCCATTTTATTTTATTGCCTAGATTTTTGATTCGTTTAATTTTAAATTAATGAAAATTTGTTATTTATTTATTAATTAAAGATGGATGCAAAAGAATGAAAAAGAAACAAAAATTTTAGCAGAAGGAGAAAAACCTATCGAATGCTATCCTAAAGAATTTTTTGGTTTCGAATTTAAATTCCATACTTCTGGTCTCTTTTTGAAGAAGATGCAAAATTTATTTCTCCTCCTGGTAAATTTTTGTTAATTAAAAAAAACAAACGAAAAACAATTCAAAAAGAAAAACCTCTTTTCACCAAATGTAAATAAATTTAATCTAATTTCTATGATCAATAAACAAACAAAATTAAAGAAAAAAAAAACACGAAAATTGACATACAAAAATAATCAAAAAAAAAAAAAAATTGTTTCATTCATATGAACGTCAACTAGTAAACTGGATTCCCCTTTCTTGTGACTTTACAGCATAAACGGTTTCAACGTAATCGTTCAAAACGTCTACCAAAATTGGCTCTTCGACATGAGTCTCCTGGATTTGCCGAGGAGTTATAACCAGACGCGCCTAAGTACAAGTTTCGACTGGAGTGAATGCCTCATACCACCAAATCCGGTGCGACGATGTTAGAAAATTAAAAAATGTCAAAATTTGACATAGGAGCTTTTTCAAGGCAAATTACAAGACCAATAGGCTATACCTGACCTACACTTTCATTGTAAATGTCGAATTCACTGACTATACCTGAAGAGTAATTGAATGGAAATTCTGTCGAGCTGTAATTCACACCGTAAGTTTACCACAAATTCAAAAATGCAAAGTATGTCTAGTCTTCTAACGCAGCGTTAAATCGCTCTTTTCATACAAGAATGCGCTGAAATTTTTTTTTTTTGGTTCACTTTTTCATCGACTCGTTCACTAAAATTTCAAATTTTGGGCACACTTACGGCGCCAGTTCAATCTGAATTTGTTGTAAATTAACAAGGCAAGATAGCAGACCCAATCTGCGATCTGTGTGATCGCCATGCGGATACAACCGAACTTCTCTTTGTGAATGTACGGCTTTTATAACAAGAAGAAGGAAAGGTTAAAAATTTGCATTCAAAGAACATCCTGAACTATACATTGCTAGTACAGGGAGATTCGAAATAACGGTAAAAGTGACTAAAAATCCACATAACAGCTAGCACAATGGGCTCATATGGTGGCCACCGTGTTTTACCAGTTAAAATGGCTGCAGTTAATAAAAAAAAGTACTCAATGTAGGTTTATGCAACTCAGTGTTGCATAAAATATTGTATGAGACACACTTCACATAACTTGAGACGAAAGTGAAAAGCCATGCTCTCCAGTTATTATTGAACTCTTGGTTTCAAATTTTGAAGGAGCGTCGAGGTTACTAGGGTGCTTTTTGGAATAACATTAATGAAAAGTTCTACATCGCTGTAAAACTTCTACTACACAAAGTTGTTTTTGTTAATAGAATATCACAACAAAGTGGTTGGAATTCAAGCAATTGTAGGATCAAGTTGTCATTCTTTTTTCCTGGCGGTCTTTTGGAATTTGAAGCATAAAATCTAAACTCTTTAGATACAAAACTTTAATTGGATTGCCCAGTAAAGGCATTACATCAGAAAATGAAATTGTATCTTAAAACCTTAGCTTGTGCGACATTCTTTCTAATTTTTAGCCCCAAACGAAGTCCATCGGAATTGTGGCCTGGGAATATGTTCATAGCTTTTTGGGATGCCTATAGATGACGAATCAACTACGGTCTTTTCTCATTTTTGTAAAATTAAATCTTTATGATTAGCATAGACATGAATCGATGTCTCGCTGAGTTATACTCACCAATGCATGTTCGGATATGAGACAAAAATTTACAAAAGCTTTGTAATCATACGAAATGTGAAAAGAGCTTTTATTTCTCTATCAGATATCTTGTTAACCACTAGATGGCGCGGTTGATAGAATGTTATACGATACCAAATGATAGTTCTTGGTTGAATTAAAGACAAATAGTTTCGACGCGATTTCAAATTAACCGTTTTTGAGTTTTAAGAAGTCAACCTGTTGAGTTGAGGTGAACTGAGTGCGTCATAGAATTTATTTAGGAATAAAATAAAGCCACAAAGGGATGATGTGCGTGAATATCGATCTATTGTCTCTTTGCCAAAGTATTAATTTTCCCCATTTTTTTTTGTACACTTCGGACGTAACCTTGTCGATGTTTTACTACGTATTAATTAATTGCAATGAACGTCCTCCATTGTAATGGAATTCAAGACGACGACGCATATTTTGTTGATTATTATTTTCTTGTAATAAAACATCTTCACGGAGCATAATTATATGGTTGGTACTCAGTGCAATGCACATACAGTGAAATATATCATGTAAAGACAACACATAAAATAAATATTACGGATCGGGTCGCGTCGTATCTATTCTTATAACACAACAGCTCATCGATCGAAACGCGTTAATCCATAACTTGTTCGCTTGGTGTCGATTATGTCCATTGCATTATTCTCATAGCTAAATCAACTTTACGCCGAGGTATTTAATGCATGGTTCATCACCAACCGGAATCAGTTGCGTCAATTCGATCGTTTGAGTGATTTGTTAGTTTCAATAAAAGAGGGAAAATGAATTTTCCTTTCGTCGTTGTTGCCATAATTTTAGCTTGTTTAACGGTCACATGTAACGGTCAATTCAAAATTCTCGGCTTATTGGATACGAAAAGTGAATTGAACAACGGAAATGTGGAAAATATTCGGTCACTGGTCGGCGATGTTGGTGAACCACTTCCAGTGGCTTCCATTAAAAACAGTGACTTGGACACGATAAAAGAATCAGAAAGTTTTGATAACAGTGCCAAAGGGAATGTTAATTTTATCAAATCGTTGGACCCAACAGTTGCAAACAAAAATGAGGGGAAAAGTGTTTTGGTTGAGGGGATAAACATTCCTACCAGTGGCAATACTACAGCAAAAGATGCGTTAGTGACAGACGATAATGTTTTCGGAGAAGATGGTATCAACGAATACAGTTCAAGAGATACTTCAGAATCAATTCTCGAATCGAGTACTGCACGTTCTACTACAACCATCACGACAAGGTCCTATAGAAGTGAGTGTAACTGTTTAGATGTTGTTTGTATTCGGTTGTTAAAAGTTTGAGTGTGACAATGTATGATCAGAATTGGTGCAGTTATTATTTGAGCTCCTAATTAGGCATCCTGTCAATTCATCTTTTCCTTCAATTCGGGATTCAAGGGATGACTGTTCATTTAAAACCATATGTCTCAGTTACTTCGGGCTATGCATCTGTTATCGATAATAACAACAAGAATTGAATAAAATACTTTGGTGAATTTGGCTTAGTAAAGTAAAATTTATGTTCAAAGATTGGAAGAAATAGATTTGAACTCAATCAAAAGTTCAAAAGAAGTAACAGATCAGATAAAAATGCTGTGAATATACTTGCAGACTGTGAAAGATTTGAAAGTAGCTTTTTGTTGCGTTCAAAAGTGAGTGAATATTTGTCGTTTTTAAGTCGGACTCGATCCATTCAGGAAGCACCATGTCATCACTTCTTTCCTCCCCATCCATATAGCATCGAATTCTAATTTTAACTTCTTTTGATCTTCCACCTTTCAGAAACTATTCAACCGAACATTCGTAAATTCAACTACATAGAGGCACGAAGTTTCCATCATCCAGATTCACCGAACCATGTCACACCACGAAA
>JANTFA010137889.1:0-12650 GCA_026413405.1 Phytosciara flavipes
GTCACAAAGTTTTTGTTTCTTCTGAAAATCAGCTAATTTGATGAGTAGAACAATGCCAAAACAAGTTGTTGAGTCGTGTTGAGTTTCAGAACGAAAAACCAATGGGTGTTCATAATGACCACAACACGACAAATTTTGGCAAAAAGGCAACAAACAAAATTGGTTTTTTTTGGTCGGTTTCAAACGTTTTGGTCGTAGAGAGTGATATATGTGATCAGTATTCACACAACAATGATTCATTTCGTTGTGTAGCTTTGTAGCTTGTCCCTGAAACTGACAATGTTATTGTACTTCGGCCAAGAGAAAATGAAAATTCATTCATTCATCGGAAGAAAAACAATAAGCGAGACTCTGTTGACATAACAATATTATCATCATGAAGAGGATAGTCAAAATGTTTTCCTTCCTACTCTAGGTATGCTGTGACATTCGGTTCAGAGTTTTCCTTTAAATTTAATTTTTCACAGTCATTGAATCTATTACTTCAGATGTTCAAACTTCTCATCGATATACGAATACCTAGATATACAATGTCAAACAACAGCTTGAAAAATGTCTTCTTCGATGCGTGCGTGATATTCGTGTTCAGATACGCAACAACACCGTCGTCCTAAAGTAGGCGCTAAATTCAAACTTATTCTGTTTGTATGGAACGCCCATTGAGTCGACTTTCATATCACACAATTCGCAAAATATCACACGACGTTCGTTCCAATTTTGTGTGGTTGTGGGTGTGATATATTAGCGCTGTATTGTGGTTCGACATTGCAATCCCCTGACTATAGTTTTCCTAGAGAATTGTTTGTAAACCTTGAGCTCCTCCCAAGTGTTCGATTAAAAATGTTGAGACTTTGAAAGATAATAATCAATATTCAATGGGGTTTCCATTTCAAAATAATCCCAGAAGTGGTTTAAACCTTTTGAAAAACATAAACCGTGAATGGGAGATTAGTCTTTCTAAACTGAATGAAAGAACTCAATTTGAGATTTGCACGCATTGCAGGAGGCTATACCTTCTATGTGAGAGTGCAGGGGGCTACTTTCTATATGAGAGAAGGTTTCGATTAATGTCTAGTGATTCCTTGATTCCTATAGAAACGAAGAACTGGTAGGAATTTCATCTAATGAGGTGAAAAGCCTCGTTGACATGACGGTGTGTGTGTGTTTGTCTTTAAGAAATCACTTAGAACGTGCCACAATAGTGCTAAGTAAACCAGGCAGTAGTGGGTTTTATTAGGGCGGATGAAGTCTTCTACTCTAAAAGCTGTCACTAGTCTAATTCAACGGATAGCATCTTCTTGAGGGCCTAACAAAAGGTCCACGTTTCTAAATGAAGTTATCTGGAGCAATGTCTTTGTGTGTCAGTTATTAAGTCGAATCGTTTAATGTTTCATTGCATTCTGTATTTTCAAGGTATTTAGTAACTGGTTTACTAATTGCAAAATTATTATTTTCAGGCCGAAGTAATTTGTGGCAAATGCAACGAAACTGTAACCGGAAGGGTAAGTGAAGCAATTCCTTTGAATGCATAGACAAAATTTGAAATTTTCTGTTCGATCAATAAGCGCATGGATATAAAAACAGAGAGAAAAAAAAAATATTTTATCGAAGGAATGAATGTTGTGTATCCATTCCATATCCATGTAAGAAATGATGACTCAAAATTTCGACCGTGATAAATGTATTTTGCTACCATGCTATAGCATTAAACTACACTCTATTCACCGAAATCAAAATAAATGACATCATTCCTCGGTTATGAGGTTTGTTTTAGAAAACATTAGGTGTACAATTTGCTGCTTTCTGTACAATGTTCCATATTAAGAAAATCGTTGTGTGTGCGTTTTTAAATTCACATTATTAAGTAAAGAAGAAAAAAAAGAAACATTTTTCTTGAACGATTACCAACTAGCACACAAACAGTTTGGGTCATTTAATATCTTTTTGTAAAAAGAAAAAAAAACATTTTTCACATCCAAACGAACACATTGGAACGCTTACAGCTTTTGCTGCACTTGTTAGAAAATAATTGGAGTGAATCTCATTCACATGTGCACTGTGTTTTAGTGCACCTTCAATTTAATTCATCATCAGGGCTAGCGTTACGCGGTGCATCTGATGTGTTCATTATAGTTATTCAAGTCATTGGAAATGTTAAAATTAAATTCACATTTTTCACAACCAACAATAACCAAAGCCAGACTCTCGGTGTTGAAAAGTCATAGAAACAAAAATTCAAAAATATTTTTTTCTTCTTCAGATAATCACCGCTCTAAACAAGTCGTGGCATCCGGATCATTTTGTCTGCCTGAAATGCGATAAACCCATATCCGGATCAACATTCAATGAACGAGATGGCAGTCCTATCTGCTCGGATTGCTTCTTGCAATACTTTTCCGAAATTTGTGCGTCGTGCAAAAAACCGATCAAAGGGGTGAGTGATGGGTATGAGAAATTTTGGCACGACCATTTTGTGTCGGACGTATGGAATGCAAATTGAGATTGGGGAACTTTTGCGCCAGAGATATTGCGCACACTTTCTAGCTTATAATGAACGGAGACATTAAGAGACTGGACAATACCTCAAACAGTCCGTCAAACCTGCATGAACGTTCGTACAAATATGACGGGTTGATGAAATATTTTGAGTGTCCCAGCTCTTAATGTGAAGTTTGAGTCTGAAATCTTTTGCGCACATTTTGTTTGACCACTTAAAATCCATGAATAAGCTCAATGCGACTGTACTGCCACCAGAGTTCGTGAAGTGGAAATTTTAGCGCTACGTCTTAGATAATTATTCAATTGGTCGAAATGAAGTGAATGTACCAGGTCCTCGGACATGTATATTGTATAAGTCGTCGGACACTATTGTTCGTTCATACTTTTTTCATGAATGAAAGAACATTACAGGTGTCCGACTACTCATTCATGGTCGTCGTATTCGTTGCAATCACTGTGCAACAAAACGGAGACATGATTACCTCCATTCGCTTGCATCTTTGACATAAAATGGTTGCAAAACTATCCATGTACAACACATTGTTTTTCACTGATGTTTTACACGTCTTTAAAGGCAGTTTTCGTTTGTTGAATTGTATGAACTAAGCAGAACTAACAACAGATGGGAAACAGTCTATCGATAGCATAATCTGCAATATTATTGGTTTCGTACTTGTAACACAGTGTTGACCAGCTGATGTGAGGCCACACCAGCTGTTTTTATTCATACAATGAATTAATTTGGAATTTTTAGTAATTCACTCAAAAAAAAAACTGGGCAAATTTTGTACAAAAATAGATAGCCAATTTGAAACAAGAAAACAGGTGTCGCCACACTGCTGCATTCTTTGACAAGACCCAAACATTGCTCTCAATAACTGTTTGGTTTTTGTTTGTACCGTTCTGTGTTCATCTCACATGGGAAGATTTTGTATCCAAGTGTGTCCTCGTAAAATCGCGACTAAAGAATTTTATAAGCAATAAAATTCAGCCAAATGATATTAATTTGAATTGTTTTACATTTTGTTATCAACTATTTTTGGGAACAGCACACATATTTCGCTCATGACAATACCCATGTTGCTTTCGTCGAATCCGCCTCTCAAGAGTGTGGTAGTACAAGCAAAGTCAGCCATCGCTGGTGGCTTAAAAACAACAACAAAATTTAGCAAAAAAAATAATTTTGTAATTTTGTTATTATTGAAACACTTGCTAGAATATATTTGGATTTAATTGTTTTATTCTTGAAAATTTAAAATTAGACACGGTTAGCACACGGTAGTGTGCGTGATGTTAGGAGAACGGCGTTCACCACCGGTTCAAATAATTATTATTTCGCACACTTACTATATTCAAAGAACTAAAAATTTCACTAAACAAAAACAACAGAAAGAAGAAGAAGAAAAATTTTAAAAGAGGACCCGTACGATAGAAAAGTGTCGGTTACCTGAATTTTCGAGTTCCATTTTCCAAAGGATTCAGGCTCTCAAATTTAAAATTTTTTTGGTTTGAGTTTCGAAAAACCTAGGCTCATCTCTAGTGCACAAAAAATATCTGAAAGACATATACAGAGAAGAATTTTAGCTTTTTGCCAGCTCTCAATTCTACGATTTTGTGGTTTCGTTGACATTTCTTGCCACAGACTCACAGAGACTAGAAGGTTATTTAAGAAAGGCGTGAAATTTAAAACAGACCGAGCCTTCAAGAAAAAAAAATTCAGTTTGTCATTTTCCGTATGTGCAGCGCCGTATACAATTTCTTTGTACTTCAGCTCACTCGTGACGATGGGAGTGTTTGACAATGAATGTCTTTGTTGTTATGTTGTCTTTGATTTATTTGTGTTTGTCACTTATTTCCTTTCTCCTATAATTGTCAGAAACATTGACTTTGCAACGAAATCAATCGGCTAATTTTTACCTAAAATGAATGAAATGTTTTTGACGACACATAATCTCATCGTCTGGAGAAGGATGTCAAAATGAAGAGAAGGAGCACAGCTTCACTAATTAAAATGGTGGAGATAAAATTCCAGTGTTCTCTTTAATTTAAGGCTCGTTTCAAATTTTACGGCTTCCGAAGTAGCTCTCTAGGGTCTAGTCTTTATAAATTTGTGGCCAAAAAAATGTCATTTTAGCAGTCTGAATTTTTGGGTCTAAAAAGGTGTAATCCGAGCGCAGCACGTGTGTTTGGATAGCCCGTCGCCAAATTGTAACGTATAAAAAAGCCATTTATTCCTATTAGCTATTCTTCTGAGGTGAATGATCATGTGTTGAGCGACGGAGATTTTTGTTGGCTCTGTTCAATTCAACGATACTAAATGCGTAAAAAGGGGGTCCAGGTGGGCCATTCCACTGTTAGTGATTCAACATTCAAGCTCACCCGGAAGGACCACAGGGTTCTATTCGAATGAGCAAGGTTAAGGTCTAAAAAGGTGTGGCTTTTCCAAAACTACCTACTTTAAAACTACCCAGCAACACTGTTGCTTCGAATCATATCATTCAAACTCATCGCCACTAACCTATTTCCTCTTAAATTGCCTACAATATTAAGTGTCGCCTACGTCCACTTCATAGTTTCCATTTTACCTTTCAAGCAAAGAAAATGTTGAACTCTACGATCGACTCAGGCTCACTACAAGGGCTCTCACTTCCGATCCCGTGAACCGATTTCGACAAACTTTTTCTCCTTATTCAGGTATTCGAACTCGACGTGTTACAAACGTCGTATTGACGCATAAGACACTCGTACTTCGTACGAGTTTAAAAATGGTCTCGCGTAAATTTACTCACTTTGTTCCTAATCGGAACACTGCGGCGTTGAATTAGCGATTATATTTATTTGGACTGTCGTCAACATTTGAATAGCCTGTTGATCCGTCGTCATCACAAATCATGACTGTCTGTTGTATAACAACGGTGGAACACACAGAAATGAAGTGAAAAAAAAAACGAAACCTGGAAAATATTTCAAAAATTCATAGTAAATTTTCAAATCAACGCCAACGTTCATAAAATGCTTAAATGTGAATAATCAAGAAATAATAATGTTCCGAGAGAGAAAAGATTCTTAAAATAGCTAATTTTACAATCAAAACAATAAGAAGAACTGACCGCCTCCACTTGAAAATACATTTCAAACTTTTTTTTTTCACTTCTTCTACCTATGCTCTATTATGTCTAACTGTATTTTTGGTGTATGGGCATTAAGAAGAAATAATAAAAGTTTCATAATTTTTCGTTATGAAAGGAACATTTTGTATTAATAAACGCACAGGTCGTGAATGAATTCTCTCGTTGATAGTTGAGAATTTATTTGCGTCTATCTGCGCGGAATTTACGGTTACAATTTTAATGATTGACTTCAATGAATTTGTATTTGTTTTTAAACGGACAGATAATGTTCGCTCTAGTATCAGTTACAAGATTTAATCAAATATGATGAGTGTACGACAGTCGTCGATCATGTACGAGTCTTGGGACACCTTCGGTTCTTTCATTCATAGACGTTTTTATGAATGAAAGAACATTTATAGGGGTCCGACGACTCAATTATTGTCCGAGGACTTGTACAGTTACCCTACACAATTGAAATTTGGTCTTCCAAATTCGTAGTCACAACGTGGTTTTTAATGTTAAATTAAAAGCCAGAACCCACGACGTTCAACAAAAAGGAAGTAGTAGACTCGAAGTCAGTCCTGGATAATTGCCAACCGCCAGTGCAAGATTAAAGAAAGGACTTCCATTGACCAAATATGACACTGTCTTCTATTTCTACACTTTCACTTTTATCATCATAGAGAATACCGAGAGCCCACAAACAATTTTGCGTTGAAATGATTGACAATTATGCTGTGTTTTCCTCTGAATCTTGCACCACAGGCTAAACAATGTAAAACATCTACTGTCGTTCCCGTCAACGCTCAACCATCAAAATTGCTCTTGTGCTTTCGGCATAAAGGAGTGGAACGTTTTTAGTTCTGTTTGTTTGACATTTTCCTCAATTCGTGCCATAAGCATCCATCATCAGTTAGATGTTGAGTCACCAAGCTGATATTGACATTCTGCAGTGAACATTATTATGACTGATGATGTTCAGTTACACCTTTGTTGCTCAATGACAATGACAATAGTCTTTCACAACATTTTTCACTTCATAACAACCGACCATGGTAGACCATGTGGGAAAATATGTTTGATGAAGGTCTAAGCCATGTGATTGATGTGATGAAAGATGTAGACGCACTAGTACAATGAAAAGCGGAGAAGGACGTGTACATCATATATTTTGACTAATATTGTAAGGGACCGATGATGGGACATAACAAGTGAATTGAATCAATACACCTTACCTTATAAGAAACCTTCATGCGTCTTTTCTGCCCAATTACTAATTTTATTCTGTTTCCACCAGAAAATCATTAAAGCCCTCGGACAAACATGGCACGAAGACCATTTTGTGTGTGGTGGACCATGCATGAAACCGATGTCGGGCGAGTCATTTTTCGAAAGAGAAGGAAAGCCATACTGTAAAGAAGATTTCGAGAACATTTTTGCTGCCAAATGTAATGGCTGTCAGAAGCCAATATCGGACAAAGCAATTGTTGCTTTGGAAGCGAAATGGCACAAGGATTGCTTTAAGTGCAAGGTAACGGATTTGCGAATAATTTACTGCTATTGTGAACACAATGTAAAAGAGAAATATTCTTTTTTGATTCTATACAGGCCTGCAAGGAACCGATTACGGCTAACACATTTGCAGTGGAAGACAACCAACCGTTATGTACATCATGTGCCTAAACAAAATCAAAATTTAGCATGCTTTTTAACAAGAGATGGCTTTCCGATAAAAATTTTCAATTCAGTCAAAGGAAAGAAATAGTGCTACCTCAACGGGAGCAACAGTTATAACATCTGGAACGATTTGATGTTGGTCCATGGTTTTTTGGATGAGAGTTGTGGCGTAAAAACGACGTGAAAGAATATTTTTTGCTATTTGCGAACAACGATTAGTGAAGATCAGCATGCCGGTGAGTGATGATTTTTATTGTGTGTCATGTAGAGTTTCTGAGATAAAGGGTGCAGTCATTTCGTTACGACCAATGTTCAAGTTTTTTCATTGTACTTCATGCTTTCTCATCGAAAAGCGGATCATGCTTTCGAACAATTAGCGTTTATTTTTGAACCGATAATTCTAAAAGCGAAAAACTGCGAAAAGACTGTTCCAAGTGAGAAAGTATGTTTTATCAACTTGGATAACTCGTCTTGGTTCAAGATTCACTTTAATAGTTGGTAGGGTAACATTTTCTATACAACCTGTCAAATTCGATGAAAATGTCATTCTCTTAAATGTAGACCATTGTTTTATTTTGCCTTTTGTATTGCCGTTTCGAGAGCCAAAATTGTTTGAATTTTGTATTGCTTGGTAGACCATTGTACACGATGTAGACCAATGGAGACTAGGCTTGTCAATTTCAAATCTTTTCAATTTAAATTCTATCTAAAAGGTCAGTGAGTTTCCTTTCAAATAATCGGCCTGGTGAAGGGTGATCCGGTATTTTAAACAAATCAAATGGCGTCAACTTTACCCTTGAAGGGTTTTTTTGACTGATTTTCAAAATATCTAGGTGGTGCTACTTTCTGCGTAATTTGTAATTCTTAGCGGAGATACTTTTTAGCCCCGCACGGAGCATGGCTGTGCACAAATGAGGTCTTGCCAATCAGGTAATCGGCTGCCACACCACTTCTCATGCAAAAATGTCACCACGCCATACAAACTTAACTGTGGTGAGTTTTTTTTTGTATGAGAGGTGTGACACCGTTTGCTTGAAAAAATGGCGGATGGCACAACCTCCTTAATGTATAAGCCTTGGGTATATGGGCAATTCCACGACATTATCCCGTGACTAACAAACTGGGTCTTGAAATAGCTCGGAGTCGGTGAGACTTTTCTTAGAGCAACCTTCGTGGAACCTTACCTTACATACTAGTCGTCTTTCGAATGAATCAAACATGCTCTAAGGAAACTTTCATAGATTTCGAGATATTTTGATTAAAACCTTGTTAGTCACGGGACAAGGTCGTGAATTACTACATAATATGACTATGATAATGATGCCAACCAAGGCTATACACTAAGGAGGTTTTGCCTATCCACCATTTTTCCAAGCAAATGGTGTCACACCTCTCGCATACAAAAAGAAAGACTCACCTCAGATGAGTTTGTATGGCGAGGTGAAATTTGCAAAGCTACATACTGTTGTGGAGGTCAACTCGATACAGGTACGCGAGTTACACCCCACAGCTGACGATAGTATGGCGGATTTTATACAAAAATTCGCCTACTCTGATGACTATCGTCGTCGTGATGATATGGTGAATTTTTTTGGAAGTAAAATCATCAAAGGTTGTGTTCCCGCGTACCCTTGCGCGTATCTAATAAAATGGCGATCGAGGTGACCTCCACAACTGTTGCCTTGGAAACTTGTGCATGGAATAAAGTGGTGTGGCAGCCGATTACCCAAGGAAATTATATTATATTATATTAATTTAACTTCTTTGCGATTACCTGTTTGGCAAGACCGCCTACAGGAAGAATGAACGCTTTTAGGGGGGAGTGAGTGTCTGAAATTGGCCATTTTTGGATTTTTTCATACCAAATCGCGTACATACGGGGTCAAAAAATCGAGTGTACACATCGTATGTAGTCAATGGATGATCCCTTAGTGTATAGATAGTCAGTTGTAAATTTTCAAAAAAAAAAAACGAAAACGCGGGAAAAGTGAAACGAATGAAAATCCACCAAACATAAAAACGGGAACAGTTTGAGAATGACTGAATGCTGTCCATATGACACACGAAAAAATAATATAAATTAATCTGCGTAGTGACAGCTTAACTCTATGGTAAACATCATAACCCCACAAATCTTGCATTATTTTTGTTCACTCCTGCAACAAAGAAAGAAAAAGACGTAAAATTAAACGATAAAATCAATCAATTTGCCAAACGTAAAATATTTTTCAAATTTTTTTCCAGTTCATTCAAGTTGAGTGGTGTGCATTTCTTTTATAGTTCTTGCCCAATTTATTTATCGTCTGCCAGTGATTACAAACATAGTCTGGAAATTTATTGTGGGGATTTTTTTTTTGAAGTTGAGAAAAATAAAAGGTACAGAAATTTTTTTGACATTTATTTATCGAAACAAAGCACTGAATCCCCCCTCCAATGCATTCATATTGTGATTAGAATAGTAAAATGTTGTACACACTCTTCGTGTTGTTATTGGTACAGACCTTTTGATTTTTTGTAGATACAAAATTTTCGTCTGTTTTTTTCGTCTTCTCTGTTAATCAAAAATTACGAAATTTTTTTTCATTTCCATTTTTGTTTGCTTTACAGTGCGAAATATGAACAATTTATCAACAACAAATTGTGATGTGACAATGAGCATGTTTATACAACTAGTGTCGTGAGGAGATGGTGCAGAAAATATACACGCAGTCGAAGCGAGGATTAAAAATCGTTTCAAACAAAGCTCTTGACTCTTGAAATACGCTCAAACGTTTGCTTCTGAAAGAAACTTTTTTCTTGTTTTCGTTTAATTTTTTATGAATATCCACACACACCTCCCACAATTTAATCGTACATTTAACATCGATTGAAGAGCATTGAAATATAGAGGAGGAAGACAAGAAAAAAAAAACAATTTTTGTTCCGAGTAGAGAGACGATATCATACACACATTGTGTCAGTGAAACAACCTTTCTGGATTTTGTCGAATGGTGTTGTTTAGTGACTGTGGTGTGCTGTTGTGATTGTTGAGTAAATAAAATAAATTCATCGAAACGATTCGATTTGTATAGTAAATACACAGCCAGCGAGAGACATCAACACAATACACTCAGATCGGGGCAGTGACAAGGTCTTTGATGAAAATTTTTGTTAATTGGTTTGCACTAACTAAAATAAATCCGATTTTTTTCCATCTCATTGTTGAACTTTGTTTAGAAACCAGAGACGAGTGGTGATTGACAATTTTTTTCTTCTCTTGTCCTCTTCGTGTTGAACTAAACAAAGAAGCAAAGATGTCATCGCCCAGCGCTGGTAAGCGACGTATGGACACGGATGTGATGAAATTGTATGAAATTTATCCGAATTCTAACTAGCTTCCCTTTAAAAAAAAATCGATTCCCTTTTTTTGTCTACGTTAGAATTGAAAGCAAACATGAAGTGACGATATTGGGTGGACTGAACGAGTTTTGCGTGAAGTTTTTTGGACCGACTGGAAGTAATTACGGAACAAATTTGTCTTTGTCATTGAAATATCTAAAAAAAAAATTGTCTTCACATCACACAGCTCCGTATGAAGGCGGAGTGTGGAAAGTTCGTGTACATCTTCCGGAACATTATCCCTTCAAATCGCCGAGCATAGGCTTCATGAACAAAGTCTACCATCCGAATATTGATGAGGTGTCCGGAACAGTATGCCTGGATGTCATCAATCAAGCTTGGACGGCATTATATGGTACAGTACACTTAACTAAAAATCCATTCAATTGACTGCTATAAGTTGTAGAGACTGCACAGACTACAAAAGCTGAAATCTTTTGTTCTGATGCCCTTGCACGAGACACCGACTGAAATTGGATATTTAAACGCCGATTTTATTCTTCCAGATTTATCAAACATATTCGAGTCGTTTTTGCCACAATTGTTAACCTATCCAAATCCTGTGGATCCACTGAATGGTGACGCAGCTGCAATGTATCTACACAAACCAGAGGAGTATAAAAAGAAAGTCTCTGGTAAGTCGATTTTTGCGTAGCTTATTTTCTTCGATTGCTATGAGTATTCTGCTGTTCAACGATTGGCATGAATTACCCCACATCAGACGTTTGACAATATCTTGGAGAAAGATGCGTTCCGAACTGTATTTTCTTAAGATCTAAGTTGCTTACACAACCTACCGTGTTTGCGCAAGGCTAATGTAAATACAGCGTTGCAACTCGTTCAGATGTATCACAGTGCAACATGTTCATCTTAGAGCAACCTCCATTTACTGCCAAAAAACCATAGTGTCGACTTGTACGAAAGCGGTTTTGATCAGCTCCACCTAAGCTCCGATTTTTTTCTCGTTCCTCGTTCATACGGGGAATTTCGACACCTAATTTTCCAGCCCAAATTTGCAGACTCTTGCTGAGAGCAGTTTTATGATGACCTGATGCTCTGATCTGAAGATCCAACAAGTCCAAGACAAAGGATCGATCTGAGACATGATTCATTTGAAAAAAAATTCAATCAAAAATAGGGAAACGTCACCGATAAATTATGACCCATCGTCACCCGATTATCTTCTCTTCCTACTCGCTTTATTTTGTGAATAACAAATATTTATAAAACTTTCCTGATTTTCGAGTTATTCTAACTTTCAGGGTCAGCGTACATAATCACCCATTTCTCAAATACCAATCTGGGAAAAATATTTTTCGACAAATACAATTCAATTCTCTTCATTCATTGCTCACACGTTATCAATGGTAACGTAACGCTAACGCATATTATAACTTGTACATCGCATGTACTGAAGATTGATTGGATTGCATTCGTTAAAAAATATTTTACTGCCTGCTCCATGCAAATGTTGAGCATTACATAGCAATATGCTGCCTGCAAAAATGATCCATTACACGGTGGAACTGTTTCGATTCATTTCTCGTAAACTTTTATATGTGAAATTCAACTTTCGTATGCAGCAGGCAGTAAACCGGAATACCTTGGGCTAATTTGGAAACAATTTAATGACAACAGAAAACTCATTTTTGTGTTTTTGAGCAACTTGCTTCGGTAACTGTTTTTTGACAAGTGCAGTTGCCTTCGGGAAGCTCTTTTCAGAAAAGTTACCGAACACAGAAGCAAGTTGCTCAAAAGCGCACTTGTCAGTTTGCTTTTATATGCACAAAAGTGGTTTCTCCATACAATGAATTACTTTCGCAACTTCCAACGTAAACTATTGATTCCTAATATAATGGCGACTTAGCCGGACGTTTAATTTTTTTCGTTGTTTTTATCGAAAACAGGTTAAGAGCAATCACCACTGAGCTGAAAATGTAGCCTACATCGTGGCGTTTCGTATTTGGTTTTCGTTGATATCTC
>JANTFA010137900.1:0-12648 GCA_026413405.1 Phytosciara flavipes
TTTCGTGTTTTTTGCTTGTATTTCGAGTAAATTTCATTGGATTTTCGAAATTTTTTTTTGTTTGAAAGGTAATGTTGACTGCTAACCCAAGTAGCAGAAAGCAACCTCGGTTAACAGTTGAACGAATGTTGTACAAAATGGTTGACCAATGATATATATACCGGTTATCTACTGTGCATCTACAGAAATGTAACCCGGATAATACCATGAGGCGCTAGTTAAAAAACCGATGTAAAACAGTTGTGAAACTGAAGTATAACCCTCGTGCAATAGTTGAACGATTGTTGCATCCTGGAGTAGTACAAGATTTGTACCTCTGTTGCACGTTGGTTTTATCAGGCCTCCCACTCAAAAATGGCCCGCCTTATTAAGGAATTAAGGAGCTTTTAGAGTAAAAATAAGGAAAATTAAGGAGGTTTCGGCGGAAAAATAAGGTAAATTAAGGAGGTTTCGGCGGAAGAATAAGGACTTTGACTGAATTTAAAAGTTGGAAGTTTTATTTAAATAACAAAATACAAAAGAGTTAAAAAATATATTTAGGATTGCAACGCTTTGATTTCGTTTTTCAGCTCGACAATTTTCTTATTTATGACAGTACACTTTTCAATGCCAGCATTTAGCATCATTTGTGCCTTCAAAACTTGTTCTTTATCGACTGAACGATTTTTACCAGCTGTAGCTGTTAACTTTGATAGCAACTCATTGCCATCAGCAATCAGATTCATTGCTACGTTTAGTTTGGTATTCTCTTCTTTTATCTCATCTTCCAATCGAGACACTTTTTCCGAATCATTTTTCTTCTTAATGGATGCTGCTAAATTAATTTTAGCCTTTTCTTGTTCAATCAAAAGCATCTTCTTGCTTTCTTTTTCGATATCCAGGTGGAGGAAGTATTTCTTCCGCGAAGCGGAACAAAGATCCAGTAAGCGACGTGTAATAGGAAATTTCTCGACACTACCGTATTGCAGAATCGCGTCCTTCACCATTCGAATGGCTCTGATCGTATTTTCCCCCAATGCTTCTCTATGCTGCAAAAGAGCCTTATTTATACTGAATCCTCGTTCTGGGTCTGCATTGGCGTGGCTGAGACTGAGACACGCAAACACTAATTTTATCAGCTCAGTAAATCGCGGTTGGTCTTGTGGATTTTTAATCTTGCTTATCTCCGTCCAGTACTCGTAGGTATCCACTTCGACGTCGAAATGAAGATCCTCAGTTTGATAAAAACGGTATTGCTGAACTATGAGGTCCGTGTATCTGTAAAATTGAGTTACATCAGTAGGAAATAAGTAACGTACGTATTCAAAGCTAGAAATTACCTGTCAACAGACAATGCAGTGAAATCTGTCCCACGTAGGACTTCGGAAACTTTAACGGCAATTCGTCGAATCGCTGGAACGGCATCAGGTTTTAAACGTTTAGATTTGTGTAGATACTGCAAATCTTTTAGAAACTCGTTCTTGTGTGGTAATACTTTTTGCAGATATTTCACTATTTCTTGATAGCACGCCTTGAATTCAACCTTCAATGCATCCAAATTTGATTTGCTCTCAATTTGTGCTATTTCATACAACGCTGCTTTCCCGTAATCAATTTTATGAATAGATAGAACATTGTGCTCATCGTCAACGTTGATCGCTCCAAGCTGTAGCGCATCTTTGCGGTTTTTCTTGGAGTCTTCCAAGACATTTGGTTTCACGAAGTTGGACATCAACTTGAAGAATAAATCCCCAATTGCGTCATATAGGACATGCACGACTGGTTTGGAACACTGAAGAAGTATCAAATACTCTTCAAAAATGTCTGCGACGTGGATCGCGAACTTCAGGTACAAAAGACTGCGATTCGATGACAATTTGGTGCGAATACTTTGATAGCGTTGAGTAGTCTCGATTTCTTTGGCAAAATTTTTTTCTTTCGGTAGAAAGGTCAAAAAATATTGTTTCAGATTTTGCCACTGCTCACAAATTCTGTTGAGCGCCTTTTTCAGGCTTAACCATCTCGATGAAACGTGTTTTACCATAAAATGAGCTTCGATTTCTGTCACCAGCTCACCACTTTTGAAGTCCTCACGTCGTGAACTACTTCTTTTCAAAAAGAACACCAAATCGTTAGCAAAGCCGTCAAAGTCAAAAGACAATTTTTTTAATCCCATCTGGAACCCGTTGTGACCTTGGTGTAGCGAACAAGTCCCGGTGTCAATTAATGTCGTCCCATGTTCTTCCGACAAAAGTTTGAGTAGCTTTTCCCGGAAAGATTTATTCACATTTGGCGAATCCATCATGACTTGGATCAAATACTTCACATCAAACGAATACTTTTTCTGGATATCCAGAAAATTGTCTTTAAGTGTATCAGCTTTACAGTGGCCGTGGAATGTGGAACCACAATATCTGGTCGATATATTTTTATGGGTTGTGGACTCGTACTGGATGTAGGCGTCATATTGTTTTTTCACTTGCACTGTGGTCGTCTCATCGAACTTGAAAGAGAATGGTTTGTCCTTGGAATCTTTGATCAGCTCTTCCTGTACCCATTCGCTAATACCATACTGCACAAGATACGTGCACTTTGTAACGGACATTTTGTAGTTCAGCGCAATTTGAGAATCAGGAAACATGGCTTGGAATAAGGTGCTGTTGTCTTCATTGCTCTTGAAGGAAAAGTTGGACATAACGCACTTGAGCGCCCATAAAATTTCTGCTCTAAGGACCTTATCTGCATCCGATAATGGCCGACCTGAAACATTCGTTACACGCAACATTAGTTTCACGAAACATCTAGACCATATAGGTTTTTATTACCAACTGCTACCGCACACATGCTGTTCAAAGTTACTTGCGAACTGTTCCCAGATCTTATCTCTTCAGCTGTTACGTGCTTTTTGCTCGTCGAATGCGCTCGAACTGCAGCGAAACCTCCATTGGATATTTTGAAACTACACTTACAAATAGTACAATTCGCACTGAATGTATCTGTCGCACATTTGCAAACCCACGGAAAGGTCGTTGACCATACGTTTGAATATTTGGTTGTGTGCTTGCCCATCTAAAACAAAAGTTCGAAGAAGCCTTTCAATGCATTGTGAGATATTGTTTCTGCCACATTTCAATAGATGAGTAGATATGCAAAACCTTTCCTATCAATCTAGATATTAATAAATTTGGAAGCTTACCTTTATTTACATGTACTCGTCGACAAAATCTTCGTCACTTTCTTCTAGGTACTTTATGTTTGGAATGTTCTTCAATTTTGCGGTTAAATACTCAATTTTCTTGGTAATTTCCGTCTTTAATACTGTACACAAACTCACAATAACGGGATCTACAGTAACAATTGATTCTATTTGCTTTACATCGTTAACGTAATCGTTTATGGTTGATGAGATATATTTATATGGAATTAAATCAATATCGAAACAGCACTCAAGGTTTTCTTTTATCAAATTCAATTTCTCCATCAAAATTCTAAATTTAACACCGATCAACAGTAAAACATTTGTCGCGACGAATGAAAAAAACTGAAACTGTGGAAGAACTGAAACATTGTTATCATATTGTTCATTGTTCATAGCAGAAAGTAGCATGGTTCGACAACGCTAAGGGTTGTGTAAACGTTAGTTCATTAAACGTTCTCTTGAAATTTAAATATTTTGCCGCGCAACGTCGTTTTAATTTTTCAGATTAGTCAATTCAACCAAAAATAAGGAAAATAAGGAATTTTCGAGTAAATAAGGAGGTTTTCATAAAAATAAGGAAAAATAAGGAAATAAGGAGGAGTGCGAGGCCTGTTTTATGTATCGTTGAATTACAGTTTCATTACCGGCGTACTATAGTCGCACTACCGTCGAACCACAATCTTACTACCGCTGATTTACAGTCTTACTACCGTTAATCTACAGACTTACTACCGTTGATCTACAGTTTTACTACCGTTGATCTACAGTCTTACTATCGTTGATCTACAGTTTTACTATCTTTGACCTACAGTCTTACTACAGTTGATCTACAGTCTTACTACAGTTAATTTACAGTCTCACTAACGTTGATCTTCAGTCTCACTAGCGTTGATCTTCAGTCATACTACTGAAGTCTTACTAAGTTTCAATGAATGAAATAGTTATTACTAGGATAAGCGATAAAGTCTTCTACAGAAGTTAAATCAAACCCAATTAGAAAAATAGTTTTTTATTGCGTGTAATGAAAAAGTGGCATGAATGCTGATTTTTCGGAAGATATTTCAACTCGATACAATTTACAAAAAATTTCTTCGAAATCGACAGTCATGGGTATCGAATCAAGTTTTGATTGGTAGATGCACAAGCTTTTTGAAGCAACTGGAATTTCATACAAGTTTTCTTGATTTTGTTTAAAAAGAACAGCTCCACGAATCCTAATTTTTTCACCCTTACTGATGGATAGAATTTTCAGAATGTCCTTATTCTTCGTAAGTACCCATCCATTTCTCTCAGAAGAATCTAAGCGAAGTCCTCTTAAACGAAGTACTCCTTTTTGTAGTTCTTCTTTTTTCATCTCGGCAAGATCTTCGAATTCACATATCTTCTCACATGATTCTCTTTCGGCGATTCTTCTCACCACTTGTTGAAGAGGAAGATGACCGCCTCTTACTAAATTTTTCAAAAAACCCAAATTACTCTCTCCTGGAAAGGCGGAATACTCATCAAAGACTCCGAAGCGTTCGACATCATCCGTTACATGAATAACAGAATGAACACTGTAGGTGGAATTTTCATCACCATACAAATCACCAAATCTTTCCGTAAAACTTCGGAAAAGCTGTTTAGCAACTGGTAAATACATTGTTAACGATTTACTACAGCAAATAGTAACCGCACAATGCAGAGTCAGGAAATGATTATACATCTCCTCGGTTAGATGTCCACGTAAAACAATGGGACCAGTCTTCAACAGGAATGTGCGGAATTCAGTTGCCTTCCAAAAGCTTAAACATTTCAACGATCGTGTTGGCTTAGTCAATTCTGTAGGCTTGGTCAGACCAACGCTCACGTGTTTTTTCGAAATTTCTTCAATGTCTGCTTTTGAAAATTTGAAATATCTTGTTCCGTCAACCCACAATGTTAAGAGCCGTTTCATGCCGCCATACAAAATTAGATGAAGATATTCCAGCGGGATATCATGTACCATGTCAATTGGAAGCTCCTCCAAAGGTGACGTGTCATGATGATGCTCTCCATTTTCTTTATTTCGAAACGATTCATCTGTTCTTAGTGGAGCATTTGTCCCAATTAAACAAACGTGCCCTGCGTTTTTAGCCTTATTCCTTGACCGTTTGTTGTTAATGTTGATTGCAACCTTGTACAAGTATTCACCAGGCTCCTCACACCTTTCACATGAAAAGTATCCGGCGTGTCCAATAATGCACTTGAGGAAAGATCGGGCTGGAGCGTCCAATATGAACTTGTCGATTCTCGTGCCAAGAATTTTCTGTTTACCATTCAATACGACCGATAATCCATCCAATGACAACTCGCGAATTTCATCCAGAAATGGTCGCATAAACAGCTCGGTTGTCGCAGGTTTAGATGACCCCATATAAATTTGGACAAAAAACGGCTTCATTTTAATGTTTTTGATGTCACATTGGATTGGCCAAAATTCAGCTTTTGAGTTCTTGTAAACTGGTGTTCCGTCGATATGTATATTTAATTCTACAAGTTTCGAGCTGTAATTGTTTTTCTTGCAGAGTTCGGCCAGCTTTTCCCTCAATCCACCATACCAGTATTCGCCTGAACCCATTTTTCCTATTTCCACTTTTTGAGGAGTTTCCAAAAGAGTTCTTGCATCGTTTGGCAAAGAAGTATGGCCCTTCTTCCTTAAAATTTTCAGTAGCTCACTTAATGCAAGCTGCTTAATATTGTTCTTTACGGCCCATTTCCGTAACATGAAATTCAAAGTTTTGATGTATGCGTAGATATCGGATTGTAGTTCCTCAGCTTTCAGAACATCATTTATGTCAACATCGCTTTCCGTGTCATTTTTGCCATCTAAAATAAAATTTTTCAAAATTTTTTTAAATTTTTTTCTGAGTCTTATAACACCAACCTTGATCGAGATCGAGAGAATAGATTGACTCGTTTTCCGATTCGTTGTTATCACTGGTTGAGAATATGGATTCTGCGTCACTATGGTCGGTTTCATTAGTATCAGAATCAGTATCAGAATCAGAACTTGTCTAAGCACAGAAAAATATCCTAAATATTTTGCTTTGAGGCAGAGAAGAATGAGGTAGGGTAAAACACGTACTTCGATCGTTCCATTGATAGTGACGATGGCTTTACGTTTTCGACTGAATTGACTTGCTGATGAACTAAGCATTGTAAAACCTTTTTTACGCCAGAAAATCGAATGCAGGTTCTTGTAACTGTGTCATAATGAAACGTTGTAAGAATAAGTAAAAATGCAATCCACTCGTAAGCTTACCAACGAGGTTCTCGTTTTGTTTCGTAAACAGATGCGTTATATCGAAATTAATGAATGCCGACTGAGTATGGATTGTTGTCAACAGCCTTCAATGAAAAAGATTTTTGTTTGACAGAATTAAGTAAACGTTTCAAGGAGTATGTTTGATTGAAGTGGTTCACTAGTCAAAATATCATTTTAGTCGAGGGGTGAATCACTTAAATTTATTCCAATTTATTCCCATTTATTCCCAAAATCTCAGAAGTGCGTCACCCTTCGATTTTAGTTATTCAGTTATATCATGAGTTATTTTATTTAAACTAAGTGAAAAAAGACTGTTCACAATGCACAGCCAGTGAGAGATCAATCTTTTCAAAAATACAATTTTATAATAAATGAAATCATCTACCCTTCTTGCTCCTAATATCCATGTTTTCTTGCTAAATTCATTAATGTATGAAGGCGATAATGTATCTCTACTGTTACATCCCATAGGATAGACTTTTTATGACTCCATGGAATTAAAGTCATACTATCTGGCCGTTCGCCATTCATTGCTATAAACATCTGATGGTTGTAAAATGATGAAGTCTTCTTTCTGAAATTTAACTCAAATACCAACCACTCAGAAAGAATTTCCGTTGTATTGCGTAACTACCTTAATAACAACAAAAAAATAACTTCCTTCTCACCACGAAAAATTAGTCGAACTGATGGTTGAACTGCTGCAGTTCCATTGAACATAAGAATGACAATTATAAGGGAAAACCAAACATACGCAACCTTCAACTCAAGAAATTCTAGGTACGAGCTTCCCTTTTTACGAGTTATTAATAAGTGATTCGTATTCAGGAGATCTCTGCAATAAGAATTTGATGACTACAAGTTTATTCGTTATATTATAGAATTTGAAAGAGTCCAAGTTTTTAACCTAATGAATGCCTAGATTCATGTGACATGTATTCTTTACTTTACGCCAAATTTATACAATTTTAATGAAACGATTGAAGTATGCCTTTACTATTAAAAACTTTGCAATCAAGAAGAATAAATTTAGTTGGCATTCCTTTTTCCACGTAACCGAACGTTCAACTGAAAAAAATACGAAATTTTGGAATTTCTGCAAAATAATGTATTCGGTATCCGAAACAATTGAAGATGGCAGCCCTTTTGTTACTGTACATCCAGGAATTTGAAGAAAGGATAAAATATTGTTATGGCCACCTCCAGGTTCTGGTATAAGAAAAACGGACATTGTATCTCCTGGACCCGACTGGATTCAATTCGAATGCCTAATTTTGCGAGATAATATCGGTAAATAAAATCTGCTTTTCGAAACTCATGGAACTAAAATGTGCAGGGAACTAAAATATCCAGACACAAGACAGAAATCTTCCATAGTTACTTTGAACGTTTTTTAAAGAAATTTCCGACATTCATTTACAACACAACGTTCATTTCTGTTATTGTTACGAAGTGTGTCCAAATCATTTTATGGTTTTACTTCACACGAATTTTCAACCAAAAAATGTTTGCTTGTATTCGTGAACACAGTTTTACATTGAATTGTCTTTTTCTGCAAAACCAATCACATATTTAAGTTTCATTTTTGTTGCAATTCTCTAAACCAATGCAACCATGTAAAATAGACTACCACTTTAGTTTTAACATTGATAGGAACAAACCCTACCTATGAAAAACTGCCTTTTGGCTCTATATTTTGATACGAGTTTGTGCAGCACCTATACATGCAGTAATGTCTAGCAAATTATAATAAAAATCGTGTTGACAAGAACTGCTTTATATAGCGGAACCATGTTTAGGTAACCATACAATTAAAAAATGATGAAATGTTCAGGTCAATGAAGTAAATGATTTCAGTTTGTTGTAACAATCTGAAGTAATAGATTGATCGACTCAGCACACGCTCAATAAAATTCATGCCTCCTGCAGAGCATGTGTAATAAGTGAATACAATTTCGGAATGTGTGCGAGCAGCTCAGAATCATAAAGTTCGAAAATTTTGATTTTTAGACACTTCTGTTGCAAAAACACAAAATGTTGTAGTGGATTTTGGTGCAAAAAGTGCTTTATTATCATGGACATGATGTGCATTGAGGCACTTGGCTTGCGGCCTCGTTCTACGATTACATATCTATTGTCAAAAGACAAATTTGCACTCGACATCCGACATCATAAATAACTATTTTAACGTCGGCAAACGTACTAACACAACTCTTAAACTATTTAGAGACGTTCAAAGAAGCAGAGCAGTTGGAGCTAATGTATTCGAAACACCGAAACTCAAGCTCTTTTCGAGAGCACCAGATAGAGGAGGAAAAACGAAAACAATATAAGCGGGACCATCCCGTAAATGCAAATATTTCTGGCTTGATAAACATGAATGGATTGAAAAATCAAATTGATAACAATGCAGGTACTTATCGGTTGGCATGGGCTTGGTTTAGAAGATTTACTGTTGAATAGAAAAGGACTGAATTTATTCATCCCAATTTATATGAAAATGCGTAACGTTCAAGAAACAATCGAAATATCTAGTTTAGGCAAAGATTCGGCACTTCAATATGGGCCAGGGCATGACTGGCCTTTTCCTTTTTTTAATCTTGGGCATGGGCTGGAAATTTTTTCTTGTTCAATAATGCTGTGCATCGGCCTGGGTAGGCACAAGAATTTGTTATGCCAACTCACCTCAAAACTCTATTTTGATGCAGCTGAAGCGGGAACCAAAACGTCTACACCAAATGCGTGTGCTGAGTCCTCGAAAAAACCTACATTTTATCATAAACAGTGCCTGGAAAAGACTTCCAAGACAAGCAGTAATTCTAAACCTAAACTCAAATAGTTAACTTTTATACCTCGAAACCAATTCTTTTATAGTCGCGAAAAAGACGTCCAGTTTGAATCGTAAGGATCGAATTCCAATTGTGAAGAAAAATTTTAAGGCAGGAAGTAATTGCGGTTCCATTTTTACTTTAATTTTCTAATGTATTGAATTCTAGCCTCTAATACCGGCAAAGGTGAAGCTCATAACTTCAAGATTAAGACTTCTCGATATCCGAATTATCTTAAATCAGGAAGTAAGTCTTGGATTTATACAATTTTAATATTCATCACAGCTCAATTTAAACGATTTGAAGAAAACTCTGTTCCTACAGCAGCTATCACGAAACGGGATCATACAAAAATCAATCAAATCAAAGAGAAGTCCACTCCAACTGCAACTATCACGAAATCCGAATACATGAAACTCGGAAGTGGCAAGTCCGGTGGCAAGTCAATTTCACTTTAGTTATTGGTCGTGGATTAAAATACTGTTTTGTAGGCGGAATGGTTGCTCGAGAAACGGCTCCAATAGTTGAAGACAGTAGTCGTCCAACGGTGGCATCAGTCGTCACACAAAAAAGTCCATCAAATATTCACAATGACACTGATGTCGATATTGAGTTCGCCAGAGGAGGTACATAATAATTCTTGAGCATACTTCTAAGTCCATTTCCACAAGATAGCGGTTGAAACATCTTTAAAATCCTTTTTTTTGCTGTTATAATCCTAAACAGAGAATCAATGCATTGTTGAGTATATAGATCGAAACTGTCACGGCTGTCACAATCTTCTTTTTCTATTTGAATATTCGAAAGTCTTGATGAAAGTACCAAATAGCCTACGTCCAATTCATTATTTGAGTTGAAAAATTCAAAAATTGGTTTCCGGATTTCTCGTTTGACGATTGCTTTCACCTCAAGTCCCTCAGGAGACTTTAAATTTCTTAGTAATAAAAATGATTTTTCGTATACGAAGTTCAGTATTATATGTAGAGAGAATTCTATGTAGGTTTATCGGAGGCAAAACGATAAGTTGAGCCTATCGTTTTACATCCGTTCATCCGTAAACTGTGTTCACACAAAAATTCACCGAAATCTGTGAGCAAATTGATTCACAAATAATGGTCGACACTTTAACATTGTGTAAACTGAATTTCAAAGAGCCCATTCTGTCATTTACCTTTTGACAAATATTTTAAAAATAAACTTCAACTGCTATATATGAAGGAACGCCATACAGCAGAAGTAAATCAGACGCCAGTGACCAGGAAGAATCGGACTATGTTGGTCTCGACGAAATACATTCGGTTATACAACTTAATAATAACATCAAAACATCACATTTCATGAGTGTGATTATAGGAAAACAGCCTGAGTTTCGATCCCGAGCAAATGTACCTGAAGGCAATACGAGCTTCGAAAAATATGTCATGAACCATCTTCTTCATTTGAAAAATGCTCAGAAAAAGTCGGAGGAAAGTCGTTTGCTTTTCGAAGCCCGAATGGTTCTGAAATTGGATACCGTACTCAGTAGCATAGTACAACCGCAAGGTCAAAATCAAAATCGTGCCCAGATGGACGTACTAGAACCAGAATCAACCGATCAAGGCCGCTTCACCGAGGAAGATTTTGACGAGCTAGATAAACAATACCCAATCAAGCGTCAGTTGAGAGTAGAAAATCTTGAGCGCACCCTCAGACGAGATTTGAATTACAAACTTCTTTTGGTAATTTCATCGTTTTTTTACTTTTAACGGATTTATCCACGAAAAGAATTAGGAATAATTCGTTATATAACTCATCCTATAGAAATCTAGAGTCGAAGAATTTGTTTGTAAACAAAATCCTCAAAAAACAGTTCGTGGTATCGTGTCGTACCTCATAACTAATCAAGTTCAGGATCTCTACACATGGCGTGGAACATCGAAATTGGGAGCTTTTAAACAGTTTACGGCGATAAATCAATTGATTTATCGCACTGCCAGAAACAAACAATTCAAAAGAACTGATTACGACAAATACATGGTGCAGTGGTTGAAGCATTCTACTACTCGTCAGCGGACTGTTACATATACATACCCGAACCAACAAAATCTTGATGCGAATGAAGACACTGGTGACGACGAGGACGATGAAAGCTACAATGATGAATGATTGACTACTACCTATCTTCCTGTTTTTCTTTTCTTTTTTGGTTCTTTGTTTTTCCTTTTTTGTTCTTCTCTTATGTGTGTGTTTTCCTGTTTGTGTTAAATTGGTTTCGTGTTGAGATGAATAAACTTACCCATATCAAAAATGTGTTATTTATGTCATAAGATGAATTTTAAAGTCGGCAGTACAACAATAGTAAATGATAGCACTACGTAGTACGGCTGTAAAACAGCGGTTATATGGCTAAAGTATTGCCGATTTGCAATAAAGGAGGCATTCGTATAGTGCGCACGCATTTTCTGCTAATTTTCGATCTCATCCCCCCTTTTCACGCTTGTCAAAATAGAAAGTAACGCAAATCAAATATAGCGGAAAATCAGTGATGAATTCTAAAGTAAAATAATAGTAGAGATGTATTGCGGGAATAGTTAGTACCGCAGCATGATGCGGCTATCCTATAGTAGCAGTAAGACTGTTGATCAACGGTAGTAAGACTGTGGGTCAAAGATAGTAAAACTGTAAATGAACAGTAGTGAGACGGTAGTATAGCGGTAGTAAGACCCTAATACGGCGGTAGTAAGACCCCAATACGGCGGTAGTAAGACCCCAATACGGCGGTAGTAAGACCCTAACACGGCGGTAGTAAGACCCTAATACGGCGGTAGTAAAGATGTAGTACATCGGTAGTAAGGATGTAATACGGCGGTAGTAAGGCTGTAGTAAAGTGGTAGCATGACTGTAGTAAAGCTGTTGTACGGCTGTAGGACAACGGTAGTACGGCTGTTGTGTATTGGTTGAATTTATTTTAGAGTTGCTTAACTTCAGTTTAACTACAGTTGCAAAGCAGTTGAATTGTTGTAGATTGTTATTTGGGAGCCAACAATTTGCTTGTAATTCGAAGAAAGACCACGTAACATGAAAACAAGCAAATGAGATGCTGCCTGAATTGCATCTGACTTCGCCAGCGGAATCGTAATGTCGCGTTGAAGGCAATCGACCTATCGTTGAGTAACCAAGGCAACTCCATATTGGTGTCACGTACATCGCTTAAAAAAATTAGAGGGATCTCATGCCTACCTTTGCCTCCATTTTCGCCACCACCGTTATTTCCATTGTGAGTATCATTGTGATCATTTCCATTGTGATCATTTCCGTTGTGGCCACCTGAATAAAGATAAATTTTGTATCGAAAAACGATAGGTCGATTGCCTTCA
>JANTFA010137922.1:0-12645 GCA_026413405.1 Phytosciara flavipes
TGCGAAACCGTCCGGTTTACGTCCACCCTCAAAGATAAGTTGTCTGCCGCGACCAATGTCAAAACGATAGAGTGTAAATGCGTAACCAGAATAAAAAGTGCATCTTCCGCATCAATATTATTAGTTTGTTAAATTGCATGTAGCATACGATATAGTCAAAAGTAGCTGTATCTTATGTCCCCCCCTATAAATTATATTTGGTAAATAAAATGAAAATTTGGTTATAAATCGGTGCGTTCGTTTACTACAAATATTGTGAGTAAGACGATCCATTACGTTCAATTGAGCTTTTCAGCTTTAACTTTTAGTCATCTGAATTCGGACCATCAAGCAATCTACTTCGACTAAATAATTTGTGGACCCGTACGAATTCAAATAAAAACCTGGCTGGCCATTGATGACAAATCAGCGAAAACAGAAATTGCGTCAGTTTTCATTAAAAAGAAACGCCACAACTTCCATCCGATAGTGCCGGCTAATAGATCGAGAGCCTCATGAGAGACTGGTTTGAAACCTTTGCCAAGCTGTTCCATTAACTGATTTGTTCAGCGAATCTTGGATTAGAACTCTAGGACGGCCCTAGCGAGGGTAGCCCTAGTGTATATCAGCCGCCGGCCATCGTATACCAAATCTAAATTGGTGTCAGATTGAGGGGGAAAAGTTCCCAAAGGAGAATGCAACGGAAAAATTGAATTTTGGCTGAAAACCTGACAAGTCAAATTTCCGAATTTTCAACTTGATTGATAGGTACACTAAACCTTCCTACAAAAATTCCATTTTTCAATTGCATTCCTCATTGGGCTTCATTTTGACACCAATTTGGATTTTGTGCGATGCTCGACGGCTATGATAAACACTAGGGCCTCGTTACGGCCGTCCTAGAGCTCTAATCCAAAAGTCGTTGAACAAAAATGTTTTCCTGCTGGCCAATGGAACAGTTTGGCATAGGTTTCAAACGTGAGCACATTGACAGTATTTTAGTAAAAATGATAATTGTAGAATTGGTGAGAAAAGTGATTGGTTTTGTGTTAGGGGTAAGTGAGGCAGTGTACTTTCATGATGCCTGACTTTAGTGAACAATTGCGGTAACGGTTCCCTTTTTTTGTTTGTTTTATTATTGAAACACAGAATTTAAAGCTAGGCATGTACAAATTAACTTAATCAACTTCTAATTTTCGAAAACTTCCCTGCAGACCTTGCAAATTGGCATCCTGTTCAGCTCCACAGTTGCTCATTTTTTGCTTTAGTGCGCTGACAGCTCCTTCTCTCGCTTTGGCCGAATACATTTCAACATTGACCTGCATTTTGTCATTCAACAAAATCACATCTCTGGAAGCTTTCAATTCGTCTTTCCATAGAGCTGCGAATGTGATAAAACGAACATTGTAATCGCAATTTTGAGAGCAGAATATTTTTTGTCTGACCTATCATTTCTGCCATCGGTGTAATGCCGCCGTATTCCTTGGGTAGCAATGTAGCGTCGAGTGTTTTGGCGACCGATTCAATGGAAGTGTAGATTTTAATTCGACTTTTCATTTTCTCCGATACCAAAGCTAACGCAAAATCAATAGCAAACTTGACCGATCCGTGTGCGTTGAACCCTTTGATTTCCTTGTGTCGCATTGGTAATGTTCTCTACAAAATTCAGATTCGGCATTGTTGAGCAGTGGAAGTCCTGTGTTTCTTTGCAGTTTCGAAATAATCATCACTCACCTCAGCATTCTTAACTACTCGCACAGCTTCTTTCGGTGTGAATATGGTCATGTAAGGAAGATTGACTCCAGCACCATCCACAATGTGAACGAAGCCTCGGATTTGATTTTCCTCGTTTTCCATCAGCACCTCGTAAGTTAGACCGTGCATTTTCAGTAGATCAACGTTTGCATATTTGTAAGGATCGAAAACGGCTAGGAAACGAATAGGTTCGATTGACTTTTTTAGATTATTTCTCTCCAATCATTATTTGACCTTTTACTTACCTGGACGCGTTAAAACAATTCGCCTTCCCAATGCGTCTCGTTTCGGCAAAGCAAAGATGTAACTGTAATCAATGAACGCTGTTATTCTACCAATTTATTTGGACATGCAGTGGGATTCAACATTAAGGTTACACTTTTCAGCTTTTCCGCAGTCAATCCGTTTACGTCTCCGTTTCAAATATGCACATGTACCAGGGAGATCATCATCTATCTGGGCATGTGCATTATTAAAACGGAGTAACTGCGATTCCAGCTTAATGCACAATTCTCAATAGCTCCGTTTACATTTCCGTTTAGAAACTGCGCACGCGCATCTCCCTCTGAGCATGTGCAATATCAAAACGGAGCAAAATTGTCTTTCTTACCCATTCTCAATCAACTCCTGCGTTGGATTTAACAAGTAGTCCATGTTCCGGAATATTTTCTCTTCATATGATTGGCGCAGCAAAAGATATCTCTCCAAACTTTCCTGAGTCATTGGGACACTGAATTTCTTAGATCGTAAAAAGCGTAACAGAAAGTTAGAATCTGAAATCATTAGAGAAGAAGGTTAGACTTCTGAATGAAAACCTTGAAAAAAAAGTTGACTCCGTGTCGACGAAATGATAATAGATGGCGCGACTTCCGCGCAGCCACCCCATCTGTTATCATATCTTTGCTTCGTGTACTAACCAAGTCGGATATTCGAGATTCTGGGATTGGTCATAATCCATTCTCTCATAGCTTTCAAAGCATGGTCACGATTCGAGCTCGTTTCACGCAGTTCATTTTCAGCCATTTCCTTTAATTCGTCGGACAACGTGAAAACGTAGTTGTCAATCGGTGTGATTCCCTTCGCCATTTTCTGTAGATGAAAGAATTTTGCTTGACAAATCGACAAACAAGAATGCTAAAGAAGTTGTTTATCATAACACGTTTCAATGACAAATAAATGCATGGCTGATGATATCAGTGATATATCGTAGAAAAATGATTGTCCAAAGCGAATTGCGTAATAAGACCTTCATGGTCAATCAATTAAAACGACGGTAATTGTTGATCTTTGATTTTAATTGTTGATTCCATGTTCCATATGAGTCTTACATCAAATGTGACCACACAGCGGTAACAAAATAAGAAAACCCAATGAACTGGTACATCCAATACAATTTGTTATATTACCGCACAACATCATAATCGCATCAGTGATCAACAGTAATGTCTACAATTGTTATTAAAAGCGGTTATAGACATCCCAGAGAAGCACACCGATGGGATTCCTACAATTTCCCATGTTGCATATAACAGTGCAACTCGGAACGATTTTGTAATGTTTTTTGTTTAATTCAATACGTCGTCGATTGGAATTAGAATTTTACATAAGAAAAGAGAAAGTGGTCGCGACGGTAAGATTGAATCGAAAGAAATATCGAACGCGTCGTCATGTATACACACGTTGGAGCCGTTAAGGCGATATGGGTACACAAATCTGAACTGTACAGGGTCGAATCAGCGATGTGAAGACTGCACTAGCACTAATTTCAAATGCTATTATCACTGGATGCAATTCCAACGTAAGTCTAATATGGTCATGCTTAAGTTCTTAAGTAATTCTTTCGAATTGAACTGACTGGATAATGAGTTATTATGAATTCCAACGGATGTCATTCATCTGAAAACAAGTCGTCAGAGTCAACAGATGCTCCAACTACCCAGAAGCTTGAATGTGCTTGTTTTAGAGGTCATTCACAAATTGCGTACGAAATTACGAATTTCAGACCTCCACCTTCCTTTGTCAAAATGTATGAAGAAAATTTCAAGAATGTATGAAGCTCACGCCCTAAACACAACCTTCTCTACTCCCTATGGATCGTGCGTAATCTGTGAATGGTCCCTAATGCTATTCATTGAAGAAAAAAATTCCATTTAAAGTTCCGTCTTCATCGGAAGTTAATCCGAATTAACTTCCAGTGAGGAAAAAACCGTTATTGGTGAAAAGTCTGTACATTCGTTACCTACCACTGGGCCGATGTAAATTTACTGACCATGAAGAATTTGAATTTTGAAAATAATGGAATTTATTCATCGTATTGTCTTTAGGACCCGTACGAAGCACGAAGGTCTTATGCCTTCACTCTTAGAGAATAACTTTAGTTAAACGAAACTAATCTTGATGGGACTTGCCTCTCGATTTGTAATCAAAAAAGCCAGGTTCGAAGATGAGCAAAATCGGTCGAGCCGATCTAGAGAGATGGTGGAATTAGTGCTATTTTCGAGATTGAGTTGAGGTTCCTCGTGTATATTACCGGCAACATTGCTCGTACAAAGTTGATAGATGGTGCAAACGAAAGGGGTTGACTATAAATCAATCCAGAAAAGAAAGTTTGTCGAAATCGGATCACCGGTTCGGAAGTTAAAGCCCATAGAGTTAGCCTCAATATCCCGAGAAAATTTCATCAGATTTTTATGCTTTTTGTTTTGTTTGAAAGGTCAGGATAACCGTTGAGCGGTAATACTGTTTTTGGTATTCGAAGAAAATGGCTACCAGCCGCCATCTTGGATTTTACCGTTTTTTGCCTTTATCTCAAGTAAATTTCACTTGATTTTGATGAATTTTGTTCAGCGTTCAATTTATAAATGAGACTTCGTTCGGGACTATCGAAATGGTTGTAAGCTATTTTAATCAGGGATGAGTTTAAACATTCTATGGACACCTAGCTATATGCCGTGCACTAATCGTACGGGTCCCCCTTATTTTTCGGTGTAACAGTGACCGGCAGAGTTCGGATCTGCATGCAATCTCTAACAACATAAATTCATAAATTTTCACTGCTAATTGCATTTTCTTTACATTCGGGCACATCAACACAGTCAGTGTGCATACAAGCTGGTCCGTCTAAAAAAAATCACCATTTTCGGATCAATTCGTTTCAACCGGTTTGCTATTCATTTTCGCAAGTAAATCGGCTGGTTGTCTATTTACACTCTACATGTCTGATTTTGTTTCGCAGAGACAGCGCAATATTTTCTTCAGATACAGATTTATCAAAGGTGAGGTGAAATATAAGTTAAGTGAACAAGATAGAAAAAGAAATGAAAATCGTTGTCGAGCGCTTTCGTACTATATTTTACCGTGAAAAGGCGAGAACGATATTCGTTTCAATGTTTGTTTTAGATGTTTTAGACCTGCGTGTTTCTCTACATTAATTACATTTGTACTGAATAGCTTTTAATCATCAATAAAATTATTGCTACCCAAACGACGTAGTCGTAACAGAATAAAATTGGCGCTTTATTACTACAGACATCTTAAACAGGGCAATTAATCTGTTGCATGTAAATATTTTCTGTTTCTTGAATGATTAACATCAAGGTGTCATTCAAATAATGGGCACTGCGGACGCTGTCTTCAAGGGGTGCGTTATTTTTGAGACTTAAGAGTGCGTTGTTATCGCCTCTGATCAACGAAATTCTCACGAAAACTTTTCTTTCATCTTTCTATCCCTAGTTACGTAAACTACGAATTTTGAACTCAAATTTCGTTTATGAAACAATATTTTTACCTAACACTTCGAAAAACTTTCGTCATCATAAAAACACTTACTTTAACGACATAAAATACAAGGACCTGAATGCGAGAAACTAATTAGGCATTTTAATCTGCTTTATTACTTGGAAGAAAAAAAATTTTACGAGTCGAAATGAAGCGGCAAATTGAGGTTCAACAAGTCCGTGAATTTTTTTTTTTACAATTTCAAATGTTTACAATCAATGACTAGATAATCCGTTAATTAAGCTTCCACTTGCTTCAGATATTCAACAGTCAATGGGACAGTATGCAGAAAAAAATATATTTTGAGAAGTTCGTCTTGACTGTTAAAATTATCACAATTCGTATGCTAATTTTATGCGATAATATTTCGAAAACGAAAACGTGCGTTCCATGTTCACATTTTAATGAACACGTTGAGATTATTTATTGTCCATATGAAATATGGCGAGAGAAAATAATTATGTCAGTTCTTGTGGGTGGCAACAATAGATTCTGCAGTTCAGAATGAATGTCTTATTGTATCATTAGAGACGAGCGGGTGACCCGAACTGGCTCTAAAAATCACAATCATCACCACCATCATCAAACCCTTATTTTCCAAAAATTCCAATTATTTCATTTTTCCACCCTAGTTTGATCCGAACTGGCTCTGAAACTCGATCAGATTCAATTTTTCTGGGTCTACCCAGTTATTGGGACGGGTCGGGCTTCGAAAATACCTCGACCCGTTCACTAGTCAATATGCGTAATTTAGTTTTTCTTAAAAAAAAACGGCAACTGCTATCAAAGTATTTAAATAGACGAGATGCGCGTACGGGTTATAACCATATTTGGAACTACTCTAACTGATGAATACGAAAATAAATGGAATTTGTAAAGCCACTCGGTAAAATTTAGAAGCGGCATCGTATCAAAAATTACTTATTTTTCCTACTACTCTCATTACTCATTACTCTCATAACGAATACATGGAGAAACATAACGAAATGAGAGAAGAAGGAGAAATGACAGAAATAAGAAATTTTTGATTAGTTGCCGTTTCTAAATGTTACCGAGTGTAACGTGTAATCAAATTTTGAATTGCAAAGCTCTTTTTATTTTGACCGGGTTGAGCCTAAGACCTGACGTTCACCGTAAGGGGAGAGGGCGAGTATGGCCAAAGTGGACACGCCAATGTTAAGGTATTGGAAAAAGGTGGACGAGGTGGTCTAAAAACCTCGAAGAATCATTTACCAGCCCCTTACTGGGATGGTAATGAATAAGGTTTACTATTTTTCAGTATGTTCTAGATTCATGTTCTTACTCAGTTTTTTTTTTATATGAAGTGTATTCATTCCACAAAATCAAGTTATTGGAATCCGATCATTTTTTTCGTTTTACCTGGAATTCCAGATCGGGTCCAATCTGGTTTTTTGTTGGAGCGGGAAAGGTTCAGGTCAAAAAACGTGATCCTGATAGTGAACCTAACCAATAAAGCAGATTGACAGATTGGAATCTTCTTTTTTTTAAGTTAAGATATTCATTTATCGAAGAAATTGAGGGAATGAAGTCGGACAGTGTATCAAACAACATTACGCTCCATAAAAAATGTCCTTATTGTTAAGACCATCGTGTTATAAACAATCGTATCATCGTATGTAATGCGAGCTGTAATTAAATATTTCGTGTCTAGATGGAATCTTATTGGTCATTTTGTAGATGGGAATGTGCAGCATAATTACGAGCTGTAACATTTCCGTTTACTGCTCACTGTAATCTGTTGATTCTTGATCGCATGCTAAGGGTGCACCTGTTTTGCTAGTTATTACAATTGAGCTCAATTCAAAAGTATTGCTATAATCAACATGAAAGTAATTTATGCAACCGACTGTTCAGTTATCACCAAGTTGTGGCATGCATAACACTTTTGCCCAAAAAGTCAACGAATGTTTCTCGTTTCGCCACTGAGTAATTCAGTTTTAAGTTGAGAAAGATTTGTTTTTGAATTTTAAATCACGTGCGTCTATTAAGGCTGATATTATCGCGGGAATTAAACATTTGCCAGCATTTCAAACACTTTGGTGATTTCGTAATTTGCTTACAACATTCCGAACGAGATTGTGAACGAAATGAAGAGTTCACTCTTACTGTTGAAGTACCAATTCAATGCAGCAAAATCTAATTATCTTCTATCGTTGAAGAAAAAAAAACTGAAATTATCGAAGACATAGCAAAACCCCGACCTTCACTTCTAAGCATGGTCATAGTGTTGCTTTTGATGAAATTTATTCATTCATTTATCGGGTCAGAGAGATAGAGATTAGTTTTAAAGTTCATTACTCGGATTCACGAAAAAAAAAATTGAATTGCGATCAAGGCTGCAATATAAGTCAAGTCAATTCAAGTCAAGTCAAGTTATAAGAAACATAAAATGATGATGGCAATTTTTTAGTCGATATGAAGTGATTGAGAAGAGTGATCGTGATGCATAGTGCAGCCAGCGCATATTATGGTCGGAATTAGCATAATGAACAAAAAAAATCTGAGTAAAGACAACTAATGGATGGATCAACTTTTGAAGTTATTTCATGCCATAAAGATTAGATCGTATTAGTTAACAGTTGTGCCTCTCTTTAACATTATTGTACATTATTAGCTCGCAGGCCGAGCTGGACTATGTACCACAAAATAGTCTCAATACAAATAACACAAACAAAAACTCTACCGGGAATAGCAGTGGAGTCAAAAGCGGCTAAATTTCAAGTTTTTGGACAAAGTGATGTATGGACGATTTGATCATCATTAAAAATAAAAAGGGCACCCGCCATACATCACCTTTCGATTGGACCACGGAACCACTTGTAAAAATCGAGCAATATTTCGACTCCGCCGCTATTCTCCGTAGAGTATATGTTGTAATGAGGCTATTTACTGATGTTTGAAAGGGACCTGACTGTCAGCACTGACGGGTATTTCAACAAATTCTAACTCATCGAAATGAACATTTTTTGGACAACAATGCATCTAATTTGGGGTCGAACACAATGACTTCAAATTACTTCAGTTCTTGTTGAGTAGAATCAGCAATTTCAATATCTGAGGACAGTGCTAAAAATCGTGACGTCATTTGTGTAACAACCCCTAATCAACCCATTCTTTTTTTTTAAACAATGAATCAATCCTGTAAATGGTATCACATTTCGTCATCACTAACCCAACATTGAATCTCCTCCAAAACATCATGTTCACATAACTGAAACACCTGTGTAACCTTCAAATAAAACAAAAGGATTGAGGTTGTGTTTATGTTTCGTCGAGTTCAATTCCCTTGTTTTTCTTTCATGTCATGTCTGAAGTTTCAAACGGCATTGAATATCAAGGTTTTGAAAAAGAAAAACAGGTTAAGACACCTCTGATCACGACGCTTAAGGAAATTTATGTGACGATTTCAACTTAACAAAAAAAATTATTTTCTTCAAGTTGATTTTTTGCACAGTCTGCAATGAGTGCGCTTAACAAAATTTTTACCACCTGCCATCGTGGGTGTCCTAACCTGTTGTTTCACAACCTTGTTGAACATGATGTATAGTCCGCTCGTTTTTTATGTTACCTTCTGCAAACTAATGTTTCAATTAAAAGATTGTCAATGTTCTGTATAGTAACCTCTGTATAGTAACCGAACCTATCTATTTCGTAAGTCAAATATGGAGCCAGCATAATCTAATTTGACTTTTCCTTTCCATTCCATTGTAGCCAAAAATATGACTCCCTCTATTTGACACACGAGACTCTACTTAGTTTCTGTATAACGCCAACTTTTGTTGTTAAATTGTAAATATCGTAAAACAAAATCAATTTGTTTCGGTTGATGTTTGCAATTAGCATAAAAAGACCATTGAACAATATTGTTCCATTAACATAGAATTTGCGCGAGTACATCATCATCATCATCGTAACTAATTGGTTTTTCAATTTTCAATGACAAGACAAGTCGATATTTTATTGCTCATTAATTATTCATGACAGTTTATCATAAGTCAAATAAAATTTTACTTACAGAACGCATTATGCAAGACGTTATAAAGCTTCTTGTCCGTTTTGGCAGATGGATTAAGCTCTTAGTGCCGTGCACAGCAATTTTTCAACGAATTACGAATTGAGTCTTGGCTATGAGAAATGATGCCACGTAAAATATTATGGTAAATTCCTTCGCTGTATGGACGCCTGCGTTTTCTTTTTAACTGGTCCATTTTCGTGGTCGTGTCAATGCTCCATCTAGCACCGAAAGTAAGAGTATCATGTGTCAAAGCCACATCGAGTTGGCAAATAAATACCAACTTTGATTATGTCCACCCTGAGGGTGGCACCCTCTATTTAACCTTCGAAGTGGCTAATTTCAGCGCTAGACAGAATCATAATCGGATACTTAGTTTGTATAGCTTTGTTGTCTGGTTCCTTCTTTGATCACTGCGAGTTTTTTTTCGAATAATTTTTTGGAATAACAAAAAAGGCCGAAAATGTAATCCAAAAAAAGAGCGACAGATCAACTATCAACCAATTCAATAATCGAGGAAATTGGCACAACCATTTAAAAATGAAAATGGAAACGAATGCACCAGATATACAAAAGGTCACTTGACCGAACGTAATAGATTGGGTGACTTTTTGTTATCTTTGAATTATAAAAACGAATAAAAATCGTGAATTCGAGATATATCAAAACAACTTGAGTTGTTCCAACAGTACAATAAGACTAAAACAATGTCAGACGGTTGAATTTCTTTTTGAAGAGCCTCTCATTCAGCATTTGTGTGTATCAAACGTATAGTGATGCGTCATCGTTGAATCTTCACATATGGTTTCCTCATTTTCTCGAACTGTTTAAATGTTCCCATAGAAAATGTATTTCGTCAGACGGTGTTGTTTATAAAATAAAGTATTTCAATTGTTTCAACACCAGTATAAAGAGGTGTGAAATTAAATATTCAGAAATTGTTTACGTGCTTTTCAATGAGCTGATACGTAGATATAAGCGCAGCCTTTTTTCGATATACACCACCCGAGTCCAATACCAGGTCTGTTTGAATTTTTTAAACCTGAGCCCCACAACTACCGTAGATCGAACGATGCAAGAATAGTTATTTACGGCAAACGTTTTGCTTGATTCATTGGAAGAAACATTATTGGAGCCCTTCAATTTCAGGAAATGCGTCAGTCAAATATGTCATATTGAACGTCGTGAATTCTAGCTGCTTGGACATGTTGTTTTTGATGACACACTAACAGAAACTCGCTAATGCAGAGACAGAGGGATGAGAGAAACGTTAACTATCGTCATCGTGCCTATCAGTAAGATGTAAATTCCCATGTGAAATGATGCATTGACCGAAGAAATTTGCGGTAATTTTCATTTTCCAAGGATTTAAGGAAGTAGCATCCCTACTGATTTGAAGATTGTTATTCCGACTTGTGCGGTTGCATCGTTCGCTTTCGGCTATTTTGCATGAAACGGTTTTTTACAGTGTTCAAGAGTTGTATGATACGCTGTCCAGTGCCAGTACCCTATTCAGAGGAACACTCATGCCTGTAGTTGGTTGGTTGGTTGGCGCATTTTGCACCTGAACGCAATAAATTCAACAACGAAAAGTTCACCGACACAGGTGGCAGATGATTCGGCTGTATTTCTCTCAAGTCATCTATTTCAAATTCTGTTGGAATCGGTTTCCTCAACATCTGCTACTTGTGACGCAAATGTTTTCTGGTTAGCATTTCTTTGTTAAATTTATTGTGTTTAGTGTTACGACAAGTGTGCATTTTACAGCCATTTTATCAATGCTGCCCATTGATGGCTGCTAAATACTTGAAGGGATTTTTCGACCATCTCCTTCGGATTTACTTTATAGACTTCGGCTCATTATGTACATCTGAGCTTAAATAGTCCAAAACAGGTGTTCTTTCGTTGTTATGTTAGCTTTGGTGTGTGGTGAGATAGGTTCAATGGTCGAAAATGGATGGTTTTTTGTAGATGTATAACTGCCAATATAGACGATGGAAGTGCATGTGTAGGGGTTCATTGAATATGTGATGTCCAGAAGCACAGATATCTTACATGTCCCCTATTGTCGGAAAATATCAGAAAAAATGTTCGGGCCAAGGGCCGTAAATGTTGATGAAGTTCAAAAGGTGATCTCTCACCTGGCGAAATCTCTCACCTGGTGAATGTTTAGAGCAGCTAATGCTCTGATGGAGGCTAATCTTAGCTTGCATGTCGTAATAGTGACGAATTGAGAAAACTTTTGTTTTTGTATTAAGCGAATGCTGTCTTGTCTCTCTACTCGGAAGCAAAGTATCGATATCAGTAAATCCACAAATTATGCGGTTTTTGATGTCTGTGTGGCTTAATTAGTAACAAACTAGGATAAGAAGTCCGAAAAATACATCCACACTTATCGTATGCAATTACTACCAAAATAAATTGCCTTGGAGTCAAGCATTGAATTGGGCATCAGTTAATAATTGTCAGAATAACATCAGAACCATAGACTTATGCTAAAGTGAAGACGTACGCTCATGTATCAGCCAGAAAGTATCGCCCTTTAAATGACTGAAAAAACAATTGGGAGTAGTGGTATAGATCTTAACTGAGTTGTATAATCTCGCGTATTTCCAGTGTGTAATAGTTACTCAAACAAATATCAAAACTGGTTGATTAATGCAAATAGTAAAGTCGATCTGAAAGCAGAAAGATTTTCAACTCCAGTCATAGCATCTGAAATTACCAAGCCATTCAACAGACATTTCAAAAGGGGGCTCCTCGACAAAGAATTCAAAAATTCTCATATTCTCAACAGCTCAGCACTAGTACTAGAAGGGTGCACCGGGCAAAGAACATGATGTGCTGAACAAATCTGGTTGTAAAGATTAAAACTCAAAAAGTCAGAGTGAAATAGTGTTGTATAGGACGACTTGTTGAGAGGAATTTAGAGAGAATTATCGCCCAGCTTTTTATTAGTTTACAATTCTCACGAAAGGTGTCGCCGTGTTAGGTAACTTTTTTCATTGCTACTGTCCAATGGCATAATTTCTTTGATCAGCTAACATGATAGTTTCGCACTGTTTATTCACTTTTTCACCCCCCCCCCCCCCTAAAAACTG
>JANTFA010137933.1:0-12644 GCA_026413405.1 Phytosciara flavipes
TAGATGTTTAATACCTTTCATTTACACCATTTATAAACTTTGTATGAGCAATACTTACGATAACATACGATAACCTCAACTGTACCTCTAAAATAGCCCTAATTTGACCCTACGCCACCGATGCTTATTTTTTCAAACTAGTGGCCTAAAATTAATTTATGCAACAAGTTGCGAAAAGTGGTACTTTTTGTCACTAGATGTGACAAGTGATGAATTTTGTTCTGATATTAAAAATGATGCTCTGCATCCAATGTTGTTGCAATTCCGGGTGTACCAACTTTTCTAATTGTTTCAGGCATACCGTCTTCTGTCAACTACTTTTCGCCACTTGTGACGAAAAGTTACTTCGCAGTAAGCAGCAGCGATAAAAGACCCTTCATACGTAACTCAAATGATGCATGAAAAAGTTCACTTTTCGCAGCGCCGTTTGGGTTATGTATGATGGTTCTTTTTATCGCTGATTCTCCTTTACTTTTTGTCACTAGTTACGAAAAGTGGTTACTTTTCACCACTAGTGACGAAATGGATTTCAATATATACTTTTTGTCACTCCTTTTGAACCATTAACTGTAAATAAAAATCTTGCCCCGACCGAACCTCGAACCCCCGACACCAAAGCTCTTATTTTATCGAGCAACACCTCTAACCATTCGGCTATTGAGATATGTAAACACAGTGAACCGATTGAAGCGTACATAAACCCAGTCTAAGTGATCGCTCATAGCATTTTTTGTTCATAGAGTGGCTGTGGCGAAGGTTTAGGTTATGGCATTTCAAATGTTCACTTTTCGCAGTTGGTTGCTGAAAACGTTGTATGCAACATGTTGCGAAAGTGTTACTTTTTGTCACACGATGTGGTTATCAAACGAGCGAAGCGAATGACAGAAAGTACCACTTTTCGCAACTTGTTGCATAAATTACTATTTACTTTGCATATCTGAGCCCATTTGAATATAATATATTTCAAACTTATTATAAGGGGACATCCATAAATTACCTCATGTTATTTTAGAAAAATTTCGACCCACACCCCTTTCCCTCTCGTCACGCAAAAAGAATCGAAAGTCACAACAAAATGAAAACAGTCTTTTTTTCTTAACCCCCCCCTCACCCTAACCGCGTGACGTCATTTAGACATTACTTAACTGGCCGTTCATAAGTAACGGGAAGCGAGACCCCCGCCTCTTCCCTTCTCGTCACGCAAAAAGGGTCAAAGGTGACAACTAATTTGTAGGGACAATCGCGTTTTCTTGAACCACCCCTACCCTCTAACAGCGTGACGTCATTTATGAACAGTCCCTCTAATTCTTACAAGAAATTTCGTCGAATTTCACGGTCGAACAAATGGTGGTGTTTTTCAAGCTCATCACATTGTGTCTATACGTTTGCGTTACATATGTTATGTTGTATACGCTAGCATCTCTCTCTATTTTGATGCATTATATATATAAATTTAGCGTGTAGTTTATATGCGCAAAATATATTTCAACAAGGGATGTTGCCTTTTAATTTATAGCCATACAATATGTGTAATTCACCATCTATAAATTTGCTATATAAGCTAGCATAATCTACGTCTGTAATATACTATACATCATATGCGAAAAAACAATGAGTTTGTTACTAACAGTGTTATCTCGGAACGTGTATTAATTTGGTTCTACTGCTACTCCTTTCTCTGTCTATCCTGTAGGCACATACCCACAAACACACTCTGTCTGTCTCTTTTGTTTTTTGACTGTACCGGCGAAATTAATCAAATTGTTTTTTTTTTCGTTTTCTTTGCAGGTAAGAGATATTCTGAATCTCTTGCGAGCTCTCTACTTCCAGATTGGATAGGTAAGCGAACCAGCCTTCATTATTTTATTATTTTTCTATTTCTTTTTTAAGTTTATTTTTATATTTTTTTTTTTGGTTTTAAAATTTTTTAATTTCTATTTTTACGGTTTTTTTCTTACCACCACACACAACCACACACACAAACACAAAAAAAAACCTAGTCGACCAAAAAACAAATTTTTCTCTTGTATATATTTTTGGGTATTTTTATTAGATTTATTTTGAATAGTTTTTTTTTTCGTTCCTTATACTTTCCGATCATTTCTATGATTTTATTTATTTTTCTTGTAATGTATAGTTTTGGAAATTTGTTTGTATAATTCGATAATTTTATATGTTGAAAACTGAGACGATGAACTGATTACCAAGAGATGATCTTGGTTTTTTCGATATACAATTTATGGAGTTTTTGTTTTCGGAAAGTCGGTGAAGTGGTGCTCCTCTTCCTTGGATTCGGCACCGACAATTTTGTCTTGTCTGGTCGTAGCGGAAAAGTGAATGAACTAACGGTCTGAGCAGGTGTGAGTTTTAGTCTTCTTCTTCTTCTTCAAATTAAGTAGAATGAATAATGAAATGAGATTTTAAAAATAATTTGGAACGTTTGAGGATAAAAGTATTTTGAATTCCGTTTCATAAAAAAAGGGGGAACACGAAGCTGTCTGTGGCAACTGATTAATTGTATCATTTGTTCGATTTTTCTCCAAAGAATAAAAATGGTGGACACAGACACCCTATCTTTTCGATAAAACACACACTTTCGTTGGTTCTGTTTCTTTCGATTTTATTATTCGTTCCACATTCTGAGAGCATTGAAGACAATGCGGAACTAGTCAAATTGAACCACACATAAATAATGACCTTGGGGTCATACCAGAGGGTTGCAATTTTAAGCAACAATCCAGCGCTAGTCACTATCACACACACAACTACGCAAAATTAGAACGATCGCCGTGTGATGTTCTCCAAGTTTGCCAAGATTAAGTTTGAATTTAGCGCCTACTTTAGGACGACGGCGTCGTTGGGCATCTGAACACGAATATTACACACACATTCAAGAAGATTTTCTTTCGAGCTACTGTTTGACATCTAGGTATTCTTATATCGATGCGTCGTACACAAATGACGTCACGCCTTTTCAGTGCTGTCTTCAGATTGAAATCACTAATAACTTGACAAGCATGCTCTTTATCGAGTCAATGGTGTGCCTCCAAAAACACCCTCTTAATGGGGGTTTCAAAATTGATAGCGTAAATCATCTTGAAAAGGGTCATTCGCCAACAATAAACATTTTGGAAATGACTGTCAGTTTTACATACAAATTCTGGAGCTTTGTGTACGTTTACGTCCGCACTACACTTTAGGTTTCAAGAAAAGAAAAACCATACAATCGATTTTGCTGTTTCTTATCTACTGAACATACAAGAACCAACTGCAATTAAATTCATTGATAGCCCCTGAAGATGGAACATTGGTATCGAAATATTGGCAATAAATTCGAATGAGCGAATAAACCAAACGCGTTTCAAATACCCAAGCAAGACGAAATTCAAACAATCATTGCTAGAAATCGATTCCCTATTTGCTTCTGGAAATTGCTTGTCAATTTCTTTTGATGTGTGACACCAATCAGTTCAGCCAGTAAAGCACCCGGTCCAGTTCTACTGTTTAGTCAGAATTTTTTTTTACTTCGTGACTAACAATCTCAATAATAAACCGAGTAATTACTACGACGGTTTTATTCTTCACGGGAAGATCTCAAACTCTTAAGTTTTGGCAACATGTCTGCTGAGAAATGATTTTTGTTTTCGTGTCCCATTCCACAGACCGAACTAAATTCAAATCATTAAAGCCAATTTTCCGTAATAACTTTACTGATCTCATGGAGAATTTTCTACAAACACCACAAAATGGTAAAACTACAACCCTTCGTGACTGGTTAATGAATCATGTAGAGTGTCACGAACCAAATTTTTCTTTCGTTATCAGTTTCGGGGCAACTTTGAAGTTAATTTGAATAGTAAAGTAAAACTTTTCTATGAAATCAGAAAATCGATTTTTTTTTCACAAACTTTGTGTGAATTTGGTGTAGACCTAGATCGGCTGGTGTTGAACTCATACTCTATTCTTATATTTTATCGTCCATATAATTACGAACATAGTCTCATATTACGTGGTCATGATTTTCCACTTTCGTTCGTTCGATATTATTGTTGTTACTTGCTCGTCTCATTTTTTTTTTTAATTTTGTTTTGATCATTTTTCTATCATAATAACATGGGATATGGGTTGGGCTATGACTTATAGCATTTAATTTAAACAATTGACCAAGAATATACGTATGTGCTAAGGTTGTGATGATAAAGCATATTACGGTGCGAATATATCACTGATTAGGTAGATTGTGATTGTACTCACAGTTCGCCAGTCTATAAACAACGGAATTTATTGCTGTTGGGAACATTACGATACTCAACTCATAGTGTTTTCCCCATTGGGAGTTCGTTTAAGTTTTATTTTAGGCATACGGTTGGTTATAATGCTGTAGCTTGTCAACACTCGAGTATGTTTCCATTTTAATTAAATTTATTTTTAGTCTGTGACGAGATTGTCATACAATATCGTCATGTCAATTCTGTTTATTACATTCATATTTCATTCGAGTCAGTTAGTGTCTCGTCTCAGTTCAAACGTTTAAAATTGTTGTCAACATCATTCATTATACAAACAAAGTACTTTTTATAAATTTTTTTTTCAATTAATTCTCAACAAGTCGATAGTGCACGAGGAAGGGTAAAAAAAATCTGGAAAAGGTAATTGTTAAGATATTTTTGTTGTAAAAAATAGTAGTTTAGAATAGTCCCATGTGGAAATTGCATTAAAATTGTACATAAATGTGAAAAGAAAATTTCATTTCAATAATTTATTGTCGGTGTCATCTTTGTAGTTTATGCTTTTATTAGTAGTCTGCTAGTATTAAGCTGTATGAAAGTTGTTCTCTTTCTTTGCTCTCTTAGGTTTATATTCTATAAATATATTGAACCAGTCAAGTACATAAAACTGACGTGCGACTTTAGTAAATTATAAGAAAAATAAAATTTAATTCGTTGACTGTCAATTGTAATAGTTTGACGATGTTCAGAAAGCTTCGTTTCCATCGTCAGTAAATTTAGGGTTCATGCATAAAGGACGTTCCCGTTTCCCACAGATTTTTTGATACCACCTTACTTTGTCACAATTTGTCCGTTCCCTCATACTTCCCTGTTGGCGACTTTCAACCAAAAAACTTAACATAGGCAATTTGCCTTTAAGCTTACCTACTCATCAAGAACGTGGAAAGCTCTAGCTGCAGCCTTCCTGTTCCTGCCTGTTTCATATACTGCCAGTTTGTCATCGAAACGAGCAGCCTGATTGGTTAATAAAAAAAGACGCTGAATTTGCATCGTTGCATTGTAATCACTTCATTCTCTTATTATTATCTGTTTTGACAACCCTGATGCTGCATTTTATGTTGCTATGTCGGAGAATTTGAGTCTTAGGTTTGTAATAGATTTCATTGAAATTGTTGGTTTGGAATCAACAGGATTGAAACTCTGATAACCAAGTCACATCTGCAGATAAGACTAGATTCAACGTACACTGATTAGTCAAGTTTTTCCTTTTTCACTTATACCTAAAACTCGTAAAAATACCAAAAAAAAGGTGACGTACAAGTTTCATTTAACCCACATCCCTCAATGAAAGTAGAGACCAGGTATGGATAATGGGCCGGAGAACATGCGGATTTTGCAAGCGACCATCCATTTTTGCATCGAACGAACTCATTTTTGTAAAAAAAGTTCATAATAAATTTGAAGAATGAGTCCGTTCTAGGCTACAACATGCAAAATCCGTATGTCCTTCGGCTTGTATGACTTGGCCATACCTTGTCTCCACTTTCATTGACATCCCCCTTATGGACGGCCCCTGGTAGCAGAGCTAAAAGAACGAAATTTCTTATAATTCGCTACTGTTACATGTACCATTCTTAAATTAAAATATTCATACATGTCAGTCATTCTTGTGTCTAGGTTTAGATCACCAATTGATACGTTTTAGTATACATGTTAACATGGTAAACACGTACTGTATCAACTTACTACTACTACCCGTGCAGACCTTTGACGCGTGCAGACAACACGTTAACCAAGAATGTTTACAAATACGTATACAAAGTGTGTGTATGCGGACTAAGACACAAAATTGCATGCTACTCACTGTAGCTTATTCTGATAGTCCTTAATACTTTACCGAAAATTTTTCCTAATGATCTGAAATTACCATGCCCTTAATTTACATTTAATTAATTTACAAGCAACAACAACAACAACAAAAAGTGCCCGAACACGCTATACGTACTCTCCGTAAAAAGCAAAACAATTTCGTCGAGTTTCAATTTAATTAATCAATACACACGAGAGAGCTGGGTGAATTCTTTTATGAGAAAGCTATATCCTGCTGGTTTTATTACCGAAATTTAAATCACTTCCGATTCTCATAGTGTTGAATTGATGTTCGCTGGCTTACTGAGAGTGCCTTCACGTATTAATTAATAGGAAAACATTGCTGTTGCTGTTGCTTTACTTCCGAGCGCAGAGTACGCATTTTATGCTTGTCAGACATAAAAGATTTACACAATATGGAAAATAGGACTGCCAAAAAATACACCAGCTTTGTTACACTTTGATATTTGAATGCTTGGACAACAACAAAAAACGGTAGTATGTTGGTTGGACCGGTTCAAATTTTAAATTCAGAATATTTAATTCATTGGACTTTGTTGGAGGGAAAGTAAAGCGACAACGTTTCAATGTCAAGTCACGTCAGATTCCTTTATTTTTCGCTTTAAAGCCCAGCATGAACGCAATTCGGACCAAAACAAAATTGGATCTAAACTGATAAAAATCTTTCGTTGCAAATTTACTTATAGTTCTGTGTTCCTGATCGTTTTCCACAACTCAATTGAGTAGTGGTTTACTCATCTGATCTGCACTACATGATTGAAGTTGTCAGTGCGAGAGTTGAAATCTCAATCTCTTCAGAAAAAGGACACTGATTTCCGGATGTGGACACAAACCACAATTATTTGATATGGTTCAAGCCTGCGGTAGTTGATGGAAGAAGTGTCACACGGCTTACCTGCAAAAGACATTGTTGGGAGACGCTGGTGTTCTACTCCTACTAGTGTCGCTCCTAAGTGCAGGTATGGAACTTAACATGTCGATTTAGCTTAGGTTCGTCGTATATCTTTTATCACTTGCACAGTGAAAACGTTCGGTAATGAAAGGATCTCGAAGTACAACCAGCGAAAATAGTGAAAAACAACGATCTAGCCCCTAACCTCCAAAGGGCTCTTCGGGCAGATTGTTGTTTTCGATCGTTCCCGACTTCATTTGATTTACTCCACGCAATGGAACAACGTTCTAATCTCTTTCACCAAAATAAATGGTTTGATGAAGTTGAACAACAGTGAAATTAGCAAATCGGCCAAATACACTGATCAGAACAGCTTGATAGCGAAATTCTGTCAAACGTTCGTAATGCTTTTCATCATAAAAACACAATCCCTTCATTCTTTGAAACATTCTCAAGATGTTGTGCCTACCATCGATGTGTCACATCTTCATAAACATACCCAATATAACATGCGCAGAATGTTTCTATCCTCAAATAATATTGGCCGATATGTCTAAAATTCGATGAGCAATTTTTTTCGTTATAATCAAAATAACATTTTGAAAGATTTACTTTCATAAAAATGTTGCCGGCCATTTTTTCTTTTTGCTTTTTTGGAAGAGAAACAGTTTATCGCGTATTTACAGTCCGTAAACTTAAGAAAATGTGGTTTTTCTGCGCATTCAGTTCACCCTCCGTTTTCATCAGATTTTGCAAATGCATTCATAATTGATGACCAGGTTTGAGATATTTTGTATTGATGTAGTTTTAACGAAGTGAAGTGTTTGTGCGTTACATTTACAGTATCGAGGAAAACTGCGCTTTTATTTATCCAAATTTGTATTACATAAACGAAAGAAATTGTCGTTGGTTTGCGTTGAATAGAATTCATCAAACAATTCCCCGTCCATAACCTACTTCGGTGACAGTAAAGGAAACGTTTCCTTTCAATCATGCGGAGAAGAATGGAAGCTAGTGTGAATGGTTAAAGTCGGTCGACTTTCATTTATTCTCCCAGTGAGATTTATACAATCTCAACAAGCTTAATTTTATCAAATAGGTTATGAGCGGGGAACTGCCTACAAAATGGGTTGATAAATTCGGATGAATTCCATTTAACGTAAACGTAACGTTTGTAAACACCAATTTGGATACAGAAAAGATACTGTAAATGTGAAGCACAAATGATTGACATCGCAAAGTGTGGCACACTATAAGTCACTGATGTTGTATTATTATAAAGATGAAAATATTTGAAAAAGAAGTTATGCGAATATTGCATTGGGTTTAGATTTTTTCAGCTGGGATAGAAAACGTACTAAAGCATTAAAAGCTGCCGAACGAGTCGACAGATGGATAAACTGAATAAACAGAAAACACACAAACCGATACATTTACCGCCTGTAGACCTAGATATTACAATGATCTCATAAAGCATATACGTCTTCATAAAAATACAATCGCTTTTTCATTCCCAAAACCATCAACAGAAATATTTTGTCTACGAAAATGACGTAAAATTTGTGGCTGTGTATAAACACACAAAAAGATCCAAGGAAAAATGAAACATATGTATCGTCTAGATATATATATGCACACGCCACAGTGTTACAATATACAAAATTAATTAAAATTCAAATTCGAAAAAAGAAACAAAACGAAGAAATTTGTGACATTCCATTTGAGAAAAGGAAAAAAAATTATTGCTCATAAATGGTACGATCGTTAAAAGTGTGAAAGTGTAAACATATGAGCGTAATGATTTGTACGAAAATAAACGAACATGCAAGAGATATACTTTAAGTTAACCTTTCTATTGCTTCTGCTTGTTACTGGCTTGACTAGATTCGTAAATAATATTCTGTATTTGTGTTGTGCGGACGATGTTTATTTTTATAATCGGCGGGCGCCACTTATTTGTTTAATTGTTTTAATTTTGTCTAACAAACAGTATATTTCTACATTAAAAAGAATTTTTTCTTCTTCTTCTTTTTCAATTGAGGTTTTTTTTGTGTGTAAAGACATGCAAATTGTTTGTTTCGTTACACAGAGTTTATTTCTTCTTCTTCTTCTTCTTCTTCGTCTTCTCTGTATTCTTAGGGACTTTCGTTTATGATTTGACCAACTATTATGGTACCACATCCATTGGTTTAGTTTTTTTTCTTCTAATTTTCTCAAAACTGATTGTTATTAAGCACACAAGAATATTGCCTAACTAATCTTTGTCTTAAGTTCATACCATTGAGTTTGGGTGTTGGTCAATTTACCGATGGATCGACAAATTATTGATCCCCAAGCCCATTCATTGCCTATCACGATCGAGAGGAAATACCAAAGTTTTGATTACTACAATTCACGCCGTAAGTGCGCCAAAAATGTTTGAACCAATTCGCGATTTTCGTATGTTCAGATGTCGTCACTCTCTATGCAGAAAAATTTGAATATCGGACATAAGTACTCTCAAATTTTTTCCGTGTGGCGTCGCACCCTCTGCTGCAAAAGACGAATCGAACGCTACCACTATACAGAAACTGTGCGTCGAAACTAACATTTTTGTGTTTCTTTTCAAAATTGAAGCGCACTTACGGTGTGCATATACTTGGTACATACGTAGTTGGGTTGAGTGCTCGTACACTGCAAGATATTGTTGGGTGCCGCCGGTATTATACTCCTACTAATCTCGTTCCTAGTACACTAGATGTTACTAGATTAGTTGCACTGCCACTGAGCACTGTAGTAGAAACAAGTCGTTATGAATTTATCTCGAAAAATTAGCGAAATTAGTAAAATAACGATCCGACTATGCTCCATCGCGGAGTTAGGACGTTAGGACGAGAGCTTCTACAACTAGGGAAGACTATAGAAAATAGGCCTACGGGCTCAAAAGCATGTAAAATTCATTAGAGGACATGTGATGCAAATGACAAGTCACGTTTCCGTGTGATAATTACCTTCGGCTTCGTCTCAGATAAAATGATTCCACACGAAAGCTAGAATTTTCAAATTGTTTTGGTTTAGAAAATCTATTTACTGCATTTGTATGATCCATGAATCACGTTAGCAATAGAGTGAGAGGAGCCTAATAATTCAATAAAAGTGCTGTAATCTTTATTTAACGTACCGCATAATGTTCGATATGAAGTCTTGTACTTCATTTGTTTTGTCGAACATTCTGATATTTAAGAAATAAAATGACCTGAGCTCTATTCGTGACGTTCTGAAAGGTTCTCAAATCTTTCATTAAGGTCTGAAATGTGTCCATTCAATGGACTCCATTGTTAGCAGACCCATAAAATTGTTTCATTTTGACTGTCCACTAATTGGACAATATCCCGATGAGAGTCAGATTCTAAGGCTAATTGTCTGTGAAGTAAAATTGTGCTGCAATTTTACAATAAATTGATTTACGAATTTGATAAACTGATTTGGTTTAAATGTTTTTATGCGTAATTTTCATTCAATTTTTCTTTTGTTTTGTTTCCTTCTGTTTCGTCCATAATTTTCATTTCTGTCTATTCTATTTATAGGATTATTATATTTACATTCCTTTTGCGAGAAGCGAAAAGCGATTTCAACCCTAATCTCACGGAAATTTACAATCGTTATATATTGTTAATATATGGAAAAGAAAAACCCAAGATTTCCATAATAAATACAAAACAAATAAATCTTTGCATAAAGCCTACATTACCACACTAATTTCTTAATGGATTTAACTTGCGTTTTCGGTTTTTCTATGCATCGATTTGTATTTTACTTACACAAAATATATTAAATTGAACGGAGAAAAAAAGTTGAATAAATAAGTTGCCAGTATTTTTGTTGTCTTTTTGCTACTTCTTCTTCTTGTCTGCCTTTCTTTGTACTGATTGGCAATACTTTAATGGAATTTGCAGCATCGCATCGATGAATAATCAGTTAACAATTTTATTGGCTCATATAAATATACCGCTAAACAAATTCATTTTAATCGAATTACGTATGCCGTTTGCGCATATAACTCCTGATTGATTAATTTCGTAACCATCAGAGTTAATTGAGGATGTATCAAAATTATGCTCAACGAAGCAAGCACGAGATTTGCTAAGTAAAAACAGACAATCTGGTTCCCTTGACCTTGTATAAAAACAGTTTATTATTTGCGCCAGTAACTTTTGTTTTAACCATTTCACGCTATCCGTTAATTATGAGATTCGGTGATATTCGAAACATCAAGTATCTTTCGTTGTGCGGAAGAGAAAATCTGAGCTACCTAGCTTGTTTCCGTGTTCAAATTCAAAATGTGTTCAGAAACGTTACAAATTGACCTGAAAATACGACTTTATCGACAAGTTTTTAACACGTGTCGACTAATTACACCACCATTTTCCGATGGATGCTATAATATGAACGGGGACACATCAACCGGATATCACCATTCATTTTTGTCGTTGCTGTTGATAACAGATAAATGGCCGTTGTAAAATGTTTTGTGTCCCTTTGTTGTTAATGTTTTTTTTTTTACTAGAATCATTCAAATCATCCTGCAGAACGGGTTCGCTCAAAATTTGTATTACGTTGGTGTCGCAACAATGAGTCCCACTCACCATCATTTTAAAACGAGAGGGAACGCCGGTCATATACCAAATTAAATATGACAAACTAGTTCTTCGATATGATTTTAAAATTTCGTATTATTCCACGATTATATTTCATAACCGATTTGACTGCTTATCGAATTCCATTCAGTCGAACAAATGCGGCTTGAAAATTACAGAACCATAATTAAACGGATTGCCTTTATACCGATTTTTCAAATATTATTATTTTCTTAAGACTTTCTTCTTAACCATGACTAAAATTTATGTCTAAACAGAATACACACAGACGAAAGATGAAGAAGAGAGAAAAAAATCCTCAAAGACTGTAGCGAAGCCGAATTTGTAGAACGAATACGTTTTGGAAAACAAAAAAAAAATTTTTTAAATTTATCTAAATGCTAGCAAATATACAGCGTTTATTGAACGGAGAAAAAAAGTCGAAAAGAAAACACAAGGGGGACCCGTACGAGTAGAGGACGCTATATAGTTCCTTTAAATCAGTTTATTTAAATTCATCCTTTGTGGAAATTGCTTACATCAATTTCGAAAGCCCTGTTCGAAGTCTCATTCATAAACTGAACTCTATTAAAAAAATTCATCAAAGTCAGGTGACATTTACTTTCAATACAGACAAAAAACACTAAAATCCAAAATGGCTGCTGTCTGCTATTTTCTTAGACCATCGAAAATAGTTCTACCGCTTTACTGACATCACTACCTTTCAGACAAAAAAAAGATCATGAAAATCAGATGAAATTTACTGGATATCAAAAAAAAACTTCACCTTCACTGCACGGCCGAGTAGCTCAAATTAGATCCACTCTTTGGGCTCCATATTCCGAGCCCAAGGTCCAATTTTGACAAACTTTTTTTTCCTGGATTCCTTTCATTTTCACTATCTATGAACTTTCTGAGAGCAATACCTCCGGTAATATACGCGAGAAACCTCGACCAGACCTCGAAAATAGCACTTTTTCAGCACTATTTCGGCCATAACTTTGGATCGGATCGACC
>JANTFA010137944.1:0-12643 GCA_026413405.1 Phytosciara flavipes
ACATCTGAAGTCCTTGCAGATCAGCAGTATGTAGAGCAGCATAGCTAGCAGTGTAGATTTATTTATAGCTAAAACAGTTTTTCTTATAAAAATCACGTGATTGTTTTCCTAATTACCGACTGTCTATTTTGCACTTCAAACACCAAATTGAAGAAATGCTACAACTTTAAAGTTTACTAACATTATGCTTATGATTCGCTAGACATGTGCAATGTTACATTGTTCATATATAAATGTATGTAGAAAATTTGAAAAATTAATGAAGCGTATGTTTTTGCCAGACCCCTCCCCCTTTTGAGCTTGCGTAATTTTTGAATGACCCCTAACTCTAAGAGATGAGCAGAGACTTCTGCATTATAAAACCAGTAAAACAAACCGAAACTCATATCCTTTCTGAGCAGTCTGATGAAGGGGTTTCAAAGTTTTCAATTATTGAAATATTCTGTTTCGACAGCATTTCCATTAACCTTTGGAAGCTTAACAAGCTTCTTATGGGAGACATGTCCGGACATGAAAACATATGTAAAAAAACTGAAATAGGAGTCTGGATGGGAAATTCGTTTTTTTTAAGTAGAAATTTATGTTAGATTTTATGAGTGATGATTCTTAAACAGAAAATAGAAAATTAGAAAGGAAAGTGAATCTAGCAGAGAGGAAGAACCACTGTAAAAACCAAAATGATGTATTAGTGGGAAAAGAGAGAATCGATACTGATCGTCGTGATTTAGCATGGTTAATAATTTCATTGAATGGATATCGTAGGGGTCGATTGATTTTTTACCCCATTACTTAGTCCATCAGTTTCAGTTCTGGAGGTATTGTCACTAGTTTGTTGTTGATCTTGCTGTAAGTGTGCCGTTTTTTGTCCACCCGAATCGTCTTCTAAGCCAAGTGTTTCGGTTCCGGCAACAACTCGGTACACAGTTCCTGCAGTTCGAGCTGCTCGATCAGCAGTACGCTGTGGCCATGGTTGGGTTTTTTTTTATTTGTTAAGTATTTTTGTTTTTACTATGTTGAGTTTCGTTAGAGCTATATGAAAGCCTAACATTCTTATTCGGGGAAATCTTCTAATTTTAACGTTAGTCGTGCTGCTTCAGAGTTATTCTTTATGGGACAATGGGATTAGTTTGCTAATAACTTAACGCAATTTTTCGATATTTCATATTTCCTTAATCATAACTGTGGTCATAACCAGACAAACTTTCTTTAGTAACGTCATTCAGTAACGATCCCTTAGGATGAATGGGTTTCTATTTGTACTAAACGGAAACACATACGTATCAGCGGAGCTTTCCGTCTACCACACGTTTCAGTCTTTACATCGCAGAATATGCAAAGCATCGGACGAAACACATAGAAACCAATCCACTGTCTAATGAGACCGAACCTTATGCAAATTTACATTATTTCACTCACACACGTATACTAGTTCACAACACGTGTTTGCTGAAGCTCACTTACAAGTTCAATTCGAAACCATTAGTAGCGCAAATTTATTCAAAGCTTAAAGTGGCGGTTTGGCCGTTTGGTTTAAATAATTTGTTCCACACACTTTGTGACCAGTGTTAGGGTCACCAAGACAACTCAACGATGATTACTTGAAGGGATAGTTGGATGGAAGTAGCTTTAGTCTGCTATAGTACAGCTCGCTTTAACAACGATTTGAAAGACTGTTCTAGTACAGCCTCAACTCTAAAATATTCATTGAAATATGGCGTGAACTTGTGATTCAATTGCGTGTGACTTTGTACATAGGCGACGATACATTTAGTGGTAAATGAGACTTTTCAGTACAATATGTTATCAAATGGAAGCGAGAGAGACTATCTCACCCCGAGACAATGCCAGTTACCGCGACATTTACTCAACAAAATTAAATATTTTCACACTTCAAACTCTATTCGAGCTGGTCGTCGGTATGAAGACTTAACGAAACGATCAGCTGAAGTAACAGCATGAAAGTGTAAATTATATGTAGAATCTCACTGTGATCATACACTGAGAAAGTTGGAATCAAAAGTATGTCTGTCAAATTATGAATTGATCATAAATTTTCTTATATTCCTCAATTCTGTTGTAAAAATAGAATTGAAGAGGAATGAAAAAGCTTTTAGATCAATTCAAACAAAAAAAATCGTTTGACATTTTAAACGTCACTTTGACAGATGATGTGAAAGACCGAATTTTGATCCGAACTTTCTCCTATAAATGTCCCATGGTTGTGAGGCATTCATCATGTATGATGAACTCTGCATATTTACGATTATTTCGAATATTGGGAAAAAATGTAGAAACAAAATAGAGAAAAAATTATCTACTCACCCGAATAATATCGAATAAAAAGTTGCCCGATCCGCCACCGCCTGAACCGCCTGAACCTCCGAATCCAAAGCTCAAGAATCTGAAAGAAATTTCGATTTTAAAACGTGTCCGTTGACTGGGTGGAAGTGGCGCCTATTTTGAGATCGTCACCTTTTATTGCGATTGTCTTCAGTTTCTTCATTATCCAAAGTTAATTCATCGATTGCCGGTGCCTTTGACTCAACTCGCTGCGAATCAGATGCAGCTGTTTCTAATTTTTCACCTTCCGCTTGCTGTGCGGCCGCAGTTTGTCTAACTACCCGATTAATGGTTTCTAATTTTTCATTTAATGCGGCGATATCCAATGTACTTTCACCATTTGACGCTACCTGAATGAGAGGTAGAGGTAAAATGAAAATGGAAGTTTTGAAAATGAGAAAAATAAAAACAAATAAAAAGTAAAAACAAAGAATAGAAGAAGAGGTGTTGGTGAGATAAAAAAACAAACAAACAAACAAAAAAAGTAAAAGAAGTATGTGGAGTCGAACAGTATAAAAATAAGTTAAAAGTGCAACTAAGAGTTGTGTGATGATCTACGATGTATAGTTAAACGAGTATAGAACATTGAAAATATCATCCATCCATTTAAAGACTGAGTGAAAAAAACAACGTTAGGCACACGCAACGCACTCCAGGCATGATGAGTACTGGAACTGAACTATCATTCAAATTTTGACACTGTAAAAATATTCAGAAGTTGGTACTCTATTTGACAGCTGTCTACGATCACGCTTTTGCTTGGATGTGCTTTGGCACGCGTCATTTCCATTTCCTCCTATTCACCCGCAAATCAATACGGTCATTTACCTACTTCGACAACGTTGTTCTATTCTCTACAGTTTACGATTCTATTTTACCGGCAATTTGTTCTAGTCTACGGGGTAGATTTGAGGAAATGAAAGCGAAACATTCAGCCCACTTGCTTTTCTTCTTCTCCGAATGGTCGATATTACGAACATTTACTAGGGGTAAACGACAATTTTTCGATTTCCGATAAAAAAATTTCGATACCTTGCTGTGCGGTATATTCAAATAGATATTTTCTTTGGCTTTGTAACATAATTTTTGTGCAGTTGTTTACCCCTCGATGAAGGCTACATTCTATGTTCACAAAATTTCGTTTAACTATTCTCTTTTGCATTGGATAGAATGTACGAGTCAGTTGAACGTCATAATTTTCTAATTTACATTCTCGTCTTCGTATATACTTGACCGAATGTGGGCAGTGATTCATGTGACATTTTCAAAATTTAAATGCTGAATTCTATCAAAGTAACTCAAATTGTGACGATGTGTAACGTAAGCTAGTGGAAAGTGCCCGTATTCGTCCATGCATCGAAGTTCGGCTTTTGCAAACCATAGATGGCTGAATGTAGATGCATGGTCGAATACTGGCACTTTTACCCTACCATCTTTATATACTGTAAACCAACAGAACATGCAAATTTCGGTACACAGCTACAAGCATAACATCTGAATCTCCTGGAAACAGTTCCTTTGGCTGGCTGTTTACAAGAAGTATTTTACTTAAAAATGACCGAACATACTGAGGAAGCGCACAGTAAATATTTCCACAATTTTCTCTCAGAGAGTTGATATTGGCTGGGAAACCCAGCTGAATTTCCCAGCCACAATATCAACTATCTGATAGCACCTTCAAAAACGTTCCAATCGTACCCAATTGTTATTTCGTTTCAGCTGAAATTTAAAGCAAATTCTACACTTCCTTCAGCAAATTGAAATTTCCCGCTCAAATGAAATTTGAACGTGAAACGAAATAAATGCCCTGAATGAGGAGAGTACACTGTCAATTGATTGATAATGATTGTGGAGCATTTACCATGTTCCCTATTCCAAGGAAAACAAAATTTAGATTCAGAAAACAAGCTCAACAAAGAAGAAACGAAATTTGATGATTGGCCAAAATGTAACTCTAATCGATTTCACCTGTGTGGTGAAATGATAGAGTGAAACAACTGATTTTGCAATTCAATACACAAATAATACTACGACAACGATGAAAATGAGTACAAAAGTTAAAGTAAAACGGAAGAGGCGCCTCTACTCTCTCACAAAACAAAGGGTTAATCAACTCCGATTAGTCGTGTTGTATAGGGTAGCGCACCAAGTTAAAAGTGATTTAGTGTTTAGTGACAACATAATCATTCAAATGAATTAAGGAGGGGGAATACACAATAAAGGAAAAGATTTAATAAAATAATAATTAAGATGAGTAGAAAGCAATGATCGAACGATGACAATATTACGAAGGGGCTAAGTGAAAAGTACAGATGATTTGATTGTAAAGTAAAGTTGCGAAAGTGGTTTGACGAAATGATTTTGTTAGATTTTTCTTTTGCTCTGTGGCAATTTTTCTTTTTCGATCGACATAGTCGATGATCATTGCATTTTTCTCAATCTTTCTCTCAGTATTTTTTTTCTATCGGATCAATTTCGGTTTTTGTCTCTTTATCTGTTTCCTTCCGTTTAAATTTATCGAACTGAATTGAATTCATCATTTTTGGTTTCATTCGGCTTAAATGGCGGTTGCTCATATGTATACGGTGCCGATTTCAATTTGGCTGCAGCACTGCTCTCTTCAGCCACTCCATCATCCAATGATGCCAGCTCCAGACTAGTCGCCTCATTGGACGGTTCCGGATCGAACACACTCAAATCTATGTTTCGGAAAAACGACGGATCCAGGTCCGATGAAGATGTCGAAACAACAGGCGGCGTGGCAGTTGTAGTTGATGTTACTCCAACAGTTACACTCGGACTAGGTTTTATTTCGTTGCTATCATCTGCGGTGTTTTTGTTCACAACATCAACGGTGGCATTATCATCTTCATCTTCTTCATCTTCATCCTCATCTGGTGGGAAAGTTGGCAAAGAAATGCTAACTTTGCGTCCGTTATCACCCGAAACCGAATTACTATCTTTCGTTTTGTTATCATCTTTATCATCGTTATCATCGTCGTCATCAAAACTTGGAGAACTATTTGTACCAGCTCCGCCTAATCCACCGAGGCCACTTCGTAACAATATTGGTCCGACCGTTCGTAGGACAATTGGTATAAGCATCTGGATTTTCTGTTCCACAATCTAAAATAATCATTTTGTAAGCAAAACAAAAGAAACGAAAAAAATATTATTTTGGTTGTGGTGGGAACTTTTAATTGATCAATCGAATGATTTGAACCCACACACACACACACACACACACACACACAGAGTTTTTAATTTTTTGGTAGAATTTAAAGAGATGTTATCGGTAACACAACACATAAATTTGAGGAAAATTAGTCAAATTTGGAAGGAAAAAAAATGTTAAAAATTCTGCAATCGAATGACACATTTTTATGATACAATTTGAAGAAGAAGAAATGTTAATGTTATGTAAGATCATTATAAATGCATGTCGAATTGTTGAAGGTCTATTAAAAGTGTGTAAAATTCTTGCTAATTTTGTGTATCAGTTTGTGTCATTGGTGTGAAATAAAAATGTTTTTTTTTCATGGATTTTGGAAGTGACATTGTCAATTGATAAAATAGTGTGATGAAAACGTTTTGGTTGATTCAGATTTCTTTTTGGAAATTTGATCAATAAAATGTCGTGTTGATGGCCCATTTTGTAATTTCATTTGATATATATTCAACATAGGATATGGGTACTGAATGTCATAATATATCATTCGACATAGGATAGGTTAGGCGTACTGAAGGACGCTTTCGTCATGTTATTAACCACCAAAGTCAGACACAACGTTTAACATTTTTGACAATGAAAAATACGATCAGTCTAGAAATCCAATTTCGTTCCACTGGTAGAACTTACACATTTATTAAAGTGGAATGAATTGGCCAAAATATGCCCACCCCGTTTCATTTCATATGACATCCGAGACGTTCATATTTTACTCAGCTCATCTACTGTCTCGTCTGTGCTAACATTTTTGATGTGTGATTTGAACGAAAATGTTAGCGAATGGTGAAAGTTTCTTTTGTTGTGGTAAAGTGCAAGTTTGATAATTTTTTTTTTGGCAAACTCTGCAGCTGATTCGCATAATAAACTGCATTCTGTTTCGTGGAGAGGATTTGGGAATTTTTGTTTCTCGATTTTACAGAACCACCTTTACAAAGTCCGTTGCTTTTAATAACCAGAAATGGTATGAGTGCCGTACTACGATCACTTGTGCATTTTCATGCCATTACGAAGCTGCGTGAACTCACAAGGGATGAGTTTTAAATGGAATGACTCACAGTTTTAAGACGTATCCCTTTTACAGATACCTAGCTATATGCCGTGGACAACTAGTATGGGTCCCCCTTATGTTCTCAGTGAATTTTATTGAAAATTTGTATTCTTGAAACAAAGAACTGAACAACGAAAGCAACCCTCCTCTTCCCCCTATAGAACGTGCGTAATTTGTGAATGGCCCATTAAATCTGTTCGCTTTAGTCCGGCTTCGATGACTTTAACGCTTTATGGTAGTTTACATTGGATGCTGCGAAAGTGATCCATTACATGAGGAAATCATTTTGTGATGGGAGCAAACTCTCAATAGTGTGATTTTGAGGAACAAGTTTCGGTAACTGTCTTTCCGACAAGTGAACAATTTGACACTACACTTGTCGAAAACCGGTACACCGTAGCAAGTTTCTGAGAAACACACAAGTCAGCTTTCCTTTGACATAAAATTGTTTCCGAACTAATGAAGCAGCATTCAATGTTCAACTTTCGCATGGGACAAGCAGTAAAAGAATTGGAAACAGATTTAACGGATCTTCTGTGAGCGGAAGAGCTCACTGGCCTAACTAGCCTAGTGTCAAACCAACTCATTAGCTATTTATCCTGCTTTCGCTAGACACTTTCTCTTTGATATGCTAATTTCCCTGTCAATTCCTACTATGGTGTGTAATCAATTACACTAGTGAGTAACACATCGGTTCAATTATTTGTGAACGATTCTTAAAGGTAACAGCAATTTTTTTCTTACAAAAATCAATCCTAAAACTGTCTTGTTTCTACTTCAAGGAACAGTTTCACAGTAGCGACCACAAAATAGTCTTCTAAAAATGAAAAACCCAGCTCGTTGAATTAACCATTAGACAATTACTTAGCTGCATGCGTAAAGAATCAGTGCATTGCATTTTATTACATAATCAACCGCTTATGCTTTATCGAATAGGGTGACTGCACCAGTCCTCGGACATGAATGAGTCGTCGAACATCCTATTGTTCTTTCATTCATAACAAAATTGATGAATGAAACTGCAATAGTTATGCGACTACTCATTCATGACCGAGGACTGGTGCAGTCACCCTATACATATGATTCGTGTGTGCGCATTGAGTCAGTGAAAGACAATCGAATAAAAATGTGATTTGAAAAGAAGAAACAAAAAACCGTTGAAATTATGAACAGATTTTCTGTTCGATAAGTGGCCTCCATACAATGAAGTGCTGAACATGGGTTAAGAAAATAAAAATTTCAATTTCAAAATCTAATTTTTCCATCAGCAATTCACGGTTGAATTTGCCATAAAAGAGAAAAAAGAATTGGCGTTTGAATTATAAAATGTAAGTACTTTATGTGTGCAACTGTATTACACTCTATTTGAAATGGTTCGGTTCGTGGTGTGTTATTACAGAGAGACAAGGCATGTATTATAATGTGGAAAGGTGTTTAGCTTCAATAATAAGTGACGACATGAAAGTGTTTTAAAATTTAATAAATGCAATTTGCGAGGAGCAAAATTTTAACTTTGTTTTTATCGCAACATTAATTCGAAATATGACTTTACGAATTCCCTTCTTAAAATGCTACCTACTCGAGCTTGCCATCAAGAAGAGCAGGAACTATCTGGCAGAAAATGCATTTTGCAACATCAAAGAGAGTGAGGATGCAAAACAAATGTTGATAATTTAGTGCCAACGTATGGAACGGAATCATGGACATTTACAAAAGCAACCGAAAAAAAAGTTGAGTGGCACGGCACAATGAGCCATGAAATATGCTTGGAGTTACATTTCAGAGACAAAATGACAAATGAGTGGATTAGACAGTGCAAACAAAGGTCGTCGATGTCATGGAAAGAAGACGTAAAGCTGCACAAGGCATATTGCGAGAATGACAGATGAACTTTGGACCAAAAGTGACCACCTTCTACAAGACCTATTGCAGCAGACCACCAGAGACATCTGTAACAAGTGACAATGGAAATGGAAGGAGATAAGTGAGCCTACATCTGCTCTATATCTCTCTCTCCCTCTCTCCTGATAAAGTCCTCTATGAACTTGGTCTGCAAGCGGATCATCCATCGTTTTGCAGGGAGAGATGAAAGTGTGACTTGCGTGTTATTAGGTATAGGGAAAGTGTGAACAAGGGGGGTTATAAGAGCGCGGACGGAATCCCCAACAGAAATGCTAATTTAGGAGGATGAATCTGCAAATTGTTTCGATATCAGTTACGTTCGTTTCTGCAACAATGTTCATGTCAACTGTACCGTATGCTTTAACCAATTCATCATTTTCACTCTCAAAATGTTATAACAAAAGAAAGATCACCAGGGTTCGCAATGACGTGACGACCTCACTTAACTGATTTGCATACTTAATTTCGGATTTGTTTGGATAAATTGAATTTTAATATGATCCCATTAACTGATGACGTCTTATTTGATCACAAATGTCGATAGATTTCGCAAATAAATAAAATTAAACCGCCGAAAGCCTTCGTTGGATCTGTTTTGCTTATCATCTGATTTATATGGACATCCTGATTGATTGTCTGAATGACCTTCAAAGGTAAGAATGTCAAGCAGTACGAGAGCATTCCGAATGAAGATCGTTGTTGACGTCACAACAAGTGAAAGGAAATGCGGTGCCGGTTGGTTTTTTTGGTTGAGACGTTCAATGCTAGACATAACGGGCGGTACTTAAACTTAAGTTGCGTACAGCTTTTGTGGAGAAGGGGTGTCAAAAATTTCGTACGGTCCATACAAAACACACTTTTTTGTATGAAAAAATCGTAAAGTAAGAAGGAGGGTGATACTAATCACCATTAATAGAGCAATTGGGCCTGAATATCGTCTGTGACTATTATGCTTGTTGTCAAACCGTCGAAAGCTAGACCACACGGTAACAACGGATTACAATTGTAAGTACAATTTGTACATTTTGTAATGCACGTACGCCGTGTGTCTAATATAATCTGCGCCGATTTATAACAACTGTGAATACATTGTCATATTACGTAAGTGCATAATATGACTTCATACACACACCGAACGCACGTGCTCTTTGGCAAATTTGCATGCATTGGTTTTTGTATAAATACGAAAATTTATTCGTAACATTAACTTTGATTGGACAAACATTTCAAAACGCCATAGAATTGCATCAAATAGTAGTTTCAATAAATTCGAGAGAGAAAACGGTTGTATAGTTTTGAATGTAGGATTCCATTCCAATGCTTGCCTCGGTGATTTGTGTCATCTTCATTTGACTTTTGAACTTAAGAGGTTTCCTGATTCAAGAGGCCATTCACAAATTACACACGCCTTTGAGGGGAATAGGTTGACGAAAAGCGTGCGCACAGAGGCTTTCTAGGGATTTGATCAAATTAGGCTCATAGTAGGTGAAAATGCAATAAACGTTACGCATAAGTGTTTACGCTTCCGAGAAGAATTCAGGCAAGTATCTTTCTACCCATTGTTTCCTCATTGTTTCGAAAACAGATGTGACGTTCCGAAATATTTGTTATTCGAATATGATTTCTTGTAGATACGAGACTCAAATGTCAAGTTCACGAATCTAATTTCGTTCCTTGTAGTCACATACTCATTAATTGCTAATGTTTCCGTCGTCATTATTCCGGTGCTGACTGTGCCTTCAATCCATCATTTGCCTGTTTAAGGGGAATTGATGGATGACGGTGTTGGTTGGAAGAAGTTCCAACTGAGTTCTGCTGTATCAATGCGTTTTAGTGTTAAGCGAACGCATAGGTGTATGACCACTTTTGGACCGATTCGAACCGTTAGAAGCTTTCATCTCCACAGATATATTGGAGAACTAATTTCGTGCGCACTTTTAGAGAGGGAAGGGGGATGGGTCGAAAAGCGTGCAAGAGGTGAGATGAATGGATTCTAATATGTACATAATAATGGGCCATTCATAAATTAAGCATGCCTTACGGGGTGAGGGGATCTGTTAAAAGCTTCATAAACTTTTGAGTACAAGGTGGGAGGATTGGGGTTTTGGAATTCATAGCTTTGAGCTTGCGCAATTTGTGCTCCTAGAAAGGTGCCGATCACAAAAATAAAATTCATCTAAAGCAGAACGTGAGGGTCCAATCAAGCGTTACACGTCATGCGGCAAGTGTTGGTTAGGTGTCAGAAAAGGAGCGAAAATATCTCTTAAGTAGAATGTGGACTTCATTTACCTCAGAAAGCTCTTCAAGCCGAACAAAGCTTTAAAGGCGAGCCGAAGTGTGCTTTGATTGATATTATTTTACGAAATAGCAGAACTCCGCCTCACTTTTGTGCAATTCATTTCCTCAATTCACAATTTATAACTTTGTGGTCGAGACCACATGAGAAAAGACGAAAAAAAACGAAATCAACGACGCACGAACACACACAAAAAACAGCAACTGGTCGCTTTAGGCAGTGCATATAATACAAAAAACGAGTGAAATGAAATGAAATAGTGCAAGGTTATTGCAATTAACGGCGTTTATGGAATTTTTGTTGCTGTTGTGCTTTATTGCCGAAGTGGTTTTTTTTTCTCTTTTCTTATAAATGTTGGTGTACGCGGCTGAAACTGATCAATGAAGTCATTCTATAATTGAGTCGATATAAAAGTGTAATTGCACCTAGAACAGGTTGACCTTTGGAAGGATTTTTTTCTTTCTGTTTCTTGCATTTCGTATCGTACCAGTTTAATCAATGCAAATCACCGTAAATCTGTACGATTAAGTACCCAGGGAGAGAGGTCATCATCATTACAAGTTATGTGGTTGCCAAATGTGATAAACATCATTATCATCTAATGGACGAGAGCGATTTCATTATACTAAAACAAAATCAAATCGAATAACCGAGGCAAGGCGGTTTTATTGCTGCAACGATTAAAGGTAAAAATTATCCAACAATATGAAGACAAGAAGTAAAAAACACGTTAGACGTTAGACACACTTATTAATTCTCCGCATGGTTTTTTTTCATCATCATTTTTGCTCCTAAAATATATTCGATAACATAACGTAATCGAAACCGAACCGCAAGTGTTTTACTTTCAACCGAAAAAATGATTCAATAAAATTTAGCTCGACATTTTATAGCAGCGAGCGGCATATGGGTATGGGTATACCACATCATATATTGGAAATATTGTGTACCCGTTCAATTTGTGTTTTAAAATTGACGGGTTTTTTTCCATCTTTTTGGTTATATTTGAATCGCGGGTAAATCGGTGTAAAGGAAATCGAAAGTTGTTGAGTCAGTTTTGTTTTTAAAGAAAAAAATCGTTTCGAGTGTATTGTAGGCCGGCTGAGTGGCTGAGTGGCTCGACGATTTGGTGTCTTTTTTTTCTTCTCTGCTTGTGATTATAAAAAGCTTGATTTCGGACGATGTTGGTGTAGGTAATGTACTCTGTGGCTTGTGAATGCTAAAAATTGTGAATTCAAAAGTGGTTCATGTGACTTATCTGCTATGTGGTAATATTATGTATGTAGGTAGGCAGAACTGGTTTTTTTCTTCTTCTTTCCTTCACCGAACAAATCAGTCGCGCGAATGTTGTAAAGATGAGGATGGAGGAAATTACGTGATCGAAGCGATTCGCTTTTTATTGTTGTTGTACTCCTCTCTTTTTATCCGTTGGAAAACACGGAAGTTGGAGCTTTTTTTTCAGCTTATGATGAATTGCCCATATTTCATTCGAACGTAAAAATTCATTGTGTGCAAAATTTGAACGATAAACGCCGAGTGACCTTCTCGAATTTACAGCGCCAAGAATTGTATTAACTTGACTAGGAAGCTATTCGCTGAGCAATAAATCAAAATTCTTTTTTAAATTAATTACAACGACTGAGTTGAATTGATTTTTATTGATACCGGTACCGGAATATGGTCACTAATTCTGTCAGTACCAGGATGTCCTCATTGATTCAAGTGAACTTTCGAAGAAACGCAAAATGATTCCACCAAAGTGAGGTGAGTCAGAGTGCGCACTCATTGGTGGACCAAATAACTACATTCTAGATGCCGGGAGTTGTCG
>JANTFA010137955.1:0-12642 GCA_026413405.1 Phytosciara flavipes
TTCGAATAGATTTCGTATTAGCATCATTCATCCGATCTACCGTAACATTTTTGAATTTTCTATTAACGGCAGTGACGCCATAAAGACGTCATACTGCCCTATTTATCCAAACTTTGGCTAAATCCAAAACCACAGAAGTAAAGACACGAGAAATTTTGCGTTGATAGAATCGAGCTGCGTTTTCCATTGCTTAGTCTGTGGTGAATATCCCATTACAACAGGAATCGCAGCATAATTGTCTAATCTAAGCAATCTAAGCAACGGCAGGCACCGAACAACTCAAACGTTCCCGCTCATTTTAGAAATCGAGAAAATCACTAGTGAGCGGACGACTGAGTTGCTGGAAAATTGCTGTAAACAAGAAAGTGTGGAATGATTTGGAACGAATCCGTTCCCGTCCATCAAAAAGTTGCATAACAGGAAACCTCAATAATGTGGAGTCTTTAGTCTCAAGATCAGGTGCACAAAAATTCAGATTTTGGAGTCTTCACTTGCGTGCCCAACCGCTGAAGATGAAATGCACAAATGGTTTCGAAGCTTTTCATGTCCTACCATTCCCCGTAAGAAGGGAAAATCGTTAGTGAGCGGACGATGGAGGTAGAAAAGCAATGGAACAAATAAATCTCTGGCGGGCGAAAAGTGTTGATAGCGAAAATCACTGTAGAATATGCACTTCAGCCTCTTCCAATAATTTTTAATTACCAGCTAACTCCGATGAAATATACAACAGGTTCAGAGACGAAAAGAAGGATCAATCTAATACCTCAACCCTGTGATTCTGTATTGTCAAATAATACAATAAATGAAATCGATTTCCTGCTTTTCTTAGGCTTCTTTAAACTGCATTGTCTCAGAATTACTCCTTGTGAATGGTCCACAAATTACACACTCTTTACAGAGAGAGGCGTACGCTTTATACATTTTTGAAAGTTTCTTCATCCATTTTACTTGCAAGGGAGGAGGGTGGTGTTTGAAATTTTGTGAATGGTCCCAAACACTTGAAACAGTATTGCAGTTTTCAAATCGAGCTTACTTATGAAAGACGGACATGCACATGGTCTCTCAGTGGTCTATACACTTTTGTCGTTTGTTTCTACATTTGTTCAAAATATTCTCAAGAATTAATTTTAATTTCGATGAAACGGTATGCATATAAATGCGATGAAGTTTGACTGAGACAGTCAATTCAATGACGGACTATAAACTCGTCTGCATTTAGAATATGCAAATGTTCTTGATTGTCTTCTTTCAACAAATTAATTTCCAGCGAATTCTTCGTCTTATTCTCTTTCTTTGAATGACTTGAGATTGTGATGAAATCGGCAACAATTTTTTTTTCTGTCAATAGAAATACTGAACATCTCATGTAGATGATCGTTCAAAAAGGAATAGCGAACACTTCAACAGTTATTACTTTTGCAACACAGTGACGACATCGTGTCACTTAAAGAAAATGAACTAGTACAATAGGTTTGTTGCACTAGTGCAATAAAGTAGGTGACGAAAATGTATCAAACACGGTGCATAATTGAAATTTCTCACCACACGAATATTTCATTATGAACCTGATTTGGTAAATAAATATTATCAGCGTGTTGCATGCAACATTCCTCACATGTAAAGGCATTTCAGTTCATAAGATTCAGTTTTTGCCACTGGGTTGTAAAAAAGCATTTTAAATGCTGAAACTATTTATTTTGCAGGTATAATCGCTCTCCGTCAACTTTTGAAAGTTCTTCAAATTTAATTTTCCTCTTCACAATTACAAACATAAATCTTTAAATCTTTTCACAACACAAGAAGCTTTCTAACCATAGCTGAAGTTTCTGTTCACTTAAACTACATATGAGTATGAGTGAGGAGTTCTCCCTCTATCCCCCCCTCCTCTCTCTCTCTCTCTCTCAACGAATTGTGTTATTCCGAAATGTGTTAATTGTTTGAATACGGATACAATCAACAGTCACATTTTATTCCATTTCAATTTTCTTACAGCATTAATTGCAATCGCAAGTATTTAATTGTTTGCTTATGCACAGATGCTGGTTTACGGTCCTGGTAGAAGTGTAGTTAAAGCAAGAGGAAAGAAAAACTATGCGAAATTTCTTTAGAAAAGAGTGTGAACGTACTTCCGACTAATTCAAACTACTTGCTTCCTGGATAAAAATAATCTTTTCCGTAGAGGCTTGTGCTGAAAGAAAGAAACACTCGAACTGCCAAGTGCAACAGGCCAGTTATCATTATCTAATATTATGGTAACCATGGCTGGTCACCATTATTCAGTGTAATGTTTCTCTTCCATTGGCTTAAACTGCTAGAGTTGACCAAGACAAAGATGACGGGCATAACTGGATGCTGTGGAGAAATGACAATCAATATACCTATCGGTAGCCAAGCCGCCATGCAATCATTGGCTAAGTATAAATTTGCATCTGCCTTGACACGCGATTGCTCTGGCTTTGTTGTCAATTTACGCTAATCTCGATCTAATGCCACAGTGGCATCGAAGGTAACGGAAAAAGGGATGAACTCTATGGTCACAGACCGGGCTCAACTCTCTACTCTTTTATAAAATCGGTGAGAGAGGAAACTTTTTGAGAATGAATGAACAAGCGAGCCAGTCAGGAGAAAACATCAGCTTCGGTTCAAAATTCCCTAAATATCTCAGCAAGAAAAACATCAGGATACCCATTTCGCATCCGATTTCCCTGCTTAACAGCGATGAATACAAGTAGCTACGTTATATTGCTTTAACTTCCATATTCAACAAGCATTAAACTAGTACAATTAAGCGAATCTGTTACTCCTTTTAATAGGAAATCTTTTACTTCATTTGTTAAGCCATCTTTTCCCACAATGTTCCTTTTTCGACAGTCGTCGCTATCGCTAGCAGATGATTACAGCAGCTCAACCTGTTCGCTTGGCAATGATTTCGTCTGTTTGTGAAATTTGAAAAGCAGAAAAATCTCAACATTTTCTCAACATAATTTCAAATCGATTACCCATCTCACCCAATTTTTATTCAAATTAAAATTTCACATTTTTAATAACATTCTCCAAAATCAAAGAGAAGCCATACAAAATCAAAAATCCAACAACAACAAAAAAAAATGTTGCGGTTCTGAGAACTGAACTGACGATTCAATTAACTTTGTCAAACTGTTGAAGAAATTTCCGTTTGATGTAAAATGCTTGCACACAAATTACATTCGATGAAATTTTTTTCCATCATTTTCAAACGCTGATCTTTATACAGAGTGGTTCTCACGCAAAAAAAAATGAACATAACGACAGAACAGTATACGTTTTAATGCAGCAGGTAGAGGTATACGATTATCTGTCGTTATACATGAGGAAATGCCAATATTTACGACCACCTTGCGGCTTTAAAGTTTAGGTCAGTGTTGAATTAAATTGATTCCTAATTAAAAGATATGGAAGAGACAGACGAATGTACGCGCACTTACAGAATAAATATCGTACTTTTGAATGGAAAAACATAGAAACTAACAGTTTGAGCACAGGATATGCTGTCGTTGATTCTATTAATCAAGATCATAAGTAAATTGCTAGCTTGTCTATGTTTTATTCAATTCTGTTAAACGATCACCGCACATAAGCGTACGATATCATACTTTATGCAATTAAATTCCATTTATCTTACAAACATTAAATTCTATCGAGTAAATTACAGGTATTGCATCGCTTTCCTGTTTCCATAAATTTTTCAATGCTAATCTCTGGCTTAAGTTCACATATTCTATATCTCAAGAGCTGTAGCATTGGAATCAATCAAATCACAAGAAGAAAGAAACAAAAAACCATTTTTCTTATTGAAACATTTAAATCATTGATTCCGTCTCTTCGACGGCATTCAAACATTTATGGTATCAAGTACACTAATGCATAAAGAATGTAATCGAACCGCTGATTGCTACTCAAAATCATCGACATGACGATATACAATTTCGGATTTATGAAACTTTGCTACACATAAATGAGCAAATATTTACTTATTAATGTTGCACGAATCAAATCCAATTTCGTAAAAATGAAGTCGATTCAGTTAAAGCAAACACCATACAATGTAATACGAAACGAATGGAAGCATTTCCAACGATCGAACGTCCGTAAAAATGCAGGACCACCGCAACTTAGGCTGTCAAGGGAGCATTGAGTGAATTGATGTAGAAATTAATTGATGTTTATTGTAGTGGCGATGAAAGTAACAATAAAGGGGTGCATCTGACACCACTTGACTCTGAGTACGGGTCTGGTGAGATGACACGAACCTGTTTTTTCTTGAGCAAAGTATTGGTAATAAAGCACCCTGGGACCCTGGGACCAATAATATACCAATCATTTGAAATTTACAAAATTCCAGAGAAGTGGTAGGATAAGGCCGGAATTCTAATCCTAACTAAATTATAATTAACGATATGATCGAGTGCGCGCCCGTGTAATTAGGCTGTCTCGACTAGAATGATTCTATACATAAAGCAATGTGTGTGGGTGATGAGTATAACTCTGGATACAAATCGCGTATACGTTTCGTTTGGGATTTTTATCCACCAGTGTCGCGAGAAAATTGCTGTGTGTTCCCTTTCGATTCGGATGTTGCTTTTTACGCGGCAACATAATATTTTTCGCTGTTGATTCCAGCCGAACGACATTCTCAAGAAAGTCGTACTCGCTGCTTGTCAAATGTATTTGACATTTTATAAGCTCAAGCTTGTGAACTGTTCATGCTCTCTGGAGGACGTGACATTTTATGTGAATCCTGGCCTCCTCCGTATACAACTATTGCTCGTTGTAGGTAATCCGTAAAAAGATAATCCTTGACGAGTGGTGTGTATAGCTCTTGATACGAACCACCGCAAATTTGTACACTTTGAAGGGGGTCTTAAATGACGTCTACGCAAAAAGGAGGAGAAGGGACGATGAAAGGATGGGGCACAGAAGGTAATGGACGTGATACGTTTTTAGGGAACTGTTTCCATCTTCTATATTAGACCGGTTAGACTGAGTAAGTAAAATGTTGAGTGCGTAAGTACGTAAGTTTACATTTGGCTGTAATTTGGAAGGAAAAAAATCGTTTCATTAAACAATCCAAGGAAAATGAGGGGTCTGTCTGGTACGTCCACAATGAGGGAAGAAAAATTTCGAGTTCTTGGTGAACGTCTCGCTGGGAATACAAGCCTATTGTAAACATACACCACCCCAAACCATACACCACGCAAAAGGGTCGACTCTCACTGCTCTTTCACAGTGTGTGTACACACCAGTCTGCTTTAGTCGCATTATAATGTGTGCATACATAAGAAAATGTATTCAGCCAGATTTATTGTCCAGCTTTGCTCAGCCTCTAAAATACAGATGGCCGCAAATTTATTGCCGGCCTATAAAAACATTTTAAATTGCACATTTTACCTAACAAAAAGATGAAGAAGTAGAAGAAGAAAAAAACGTCTCAAATGAACCTTCAATGTACAATATTTTATGCTTCTGCTATATTAATGAGCGTAATGTTCAATAAATCTGAAAAGCCAACTCTCGATTAAATTATTAAACTGACTCGTTTTCATTGTTCGCGTTGCCTGGAATCTTATGAACGCCAGAAAAAAAAAAAGAATTAAAAAAATATTTTCATAAGCCGAAATTAATACGGGCGAAATTCAATTGAAACAAATGAAACGAAAATGCAAAATCTCGAAAACTTAGCTAATGTGAGATGTCGTACAATAAGCGCTCGTTGGCTGCTTTTGTTAAAAACATTTAAAGTTTATTTCGTTCTGTGCAAAAAGTTTTTTTTCCATAGAACAAATAGTAAGAATATTATTTTCCCCCCTTAAATCTTGTTCTTAACTTAACAATGTGTAATCATTCATCACAGCATTGATGTGTAGCAAAAATTTATAGCAAGAAAACTAATGAAGTGGATTTTATTTGAAAGACTGGCGGATTAAGAAATTAAGGAACGAAGCACTTTTGTGTGGATTGTATATGTCGGGAGAGCTCTGCAATCTTTCGTGTTGGGTGTGTGTGTGTGTTGTGTGTTGTGTATATAACTTTTAGACATCACAAAGAGTTTTATCCCCCTTTTTTCTTGACTGTTTCGAACGAGTTGAATTATATTAAAGATTTTCGAAACAATTTTCGTTTTAATATGGAGTGCTGTTTATGATGAGGAAATTGCGGTTATTTCATAAAAAAATATTATGTTTTACGTCTTGGAGGGTTGCAAAGTATATTAAATTTCATGGAAGAAAAAATGAAATCAGACGGAAAAGGATTATCATTTGAGTTGAGGAGTTTTTCGGTGGTTTTTCTTCTTCTTTCTTTTCTTTTATTTTTATATCTAGAGGAAAGACCATGTGTCTTGTGTCAAGTGCGAAAGTGAATTTTGAAGCCCGTACGAAGTACGAGGGCCTAATGCTTTCACTATTACTTTTGTAAGGTAAGGGCAAACCTGGTGTGGTCATCCCTAGATGTCAAATCAGGGGATCCGGAACGAGTAATGCACGGCACATAGGTATAGAAGGCAGACATCTTAACTGCGATCACTTGTTAAAATTGCTTGAAGCAATTTCGAAAGCCCCGTACGAAGTCTCATTTATAAATTAAATTCTGATAATTAACCTCTAAAAACACTAAAATGAAATTCACTCGAGATATCCACGAAAAACTCCACTTACGCTGTACGGCCGAGTAGCTCAATTTAGGCTTACTCTGTGGGCTCTAACTTCCAAGAGACCTAACTTCGACAAACTGTTTTTTCCTTGACTGGAAGTCAATACCTTCCATTTGCAACATTTCAGAACTTTGTAAGAGCAATACCGCCGGTAATATATGCGAGAAAGCTCAACTCGACCTCATCTTTTACAAAATCGGATCTAGTTAGAGTTCATAGAGTGATCCTAAATTGAGCTACTCTGAAGGTAGACATTTTTTGTCGATATCTTGAGTAAATTGCATCCGTTTTGTAACATTTTTTTTGTTTGAAGGGTAGTGATGGCTGTAAAGAGTTAGAACGTTCTCCGGCAACCTAAGAAAATGGCCACTAACCGATATTTTGCACTTTTGAGGTTTCTGGCCATATCTCAAGTAAAGCAATTTTAACAAGGGACGAGTTTGAATAGAACGGTTTAAGAATGCAATGTTGCAGAGCAGTTCAAGATGTATGCCTTTCATGGACATTCAGCTATATGTCGTACATTACTCGTTCGGGTCCCCCTTATGTTTTTCTTCAAATTTTATTTGTTTATGTGAACATTTTCTTAATCGAATCCTTTTTTCATTTATATTCAACCATTGACATTTATCGATAAATTTTATGACTGTCTGGACATTAACCATAAGTGAAATATTTTTAATTCCTCCAATCTTTCAATACTTTATTTTCGATCGTAACGAATGGATTTCTTGAACAGAATATCTTCAAAAATCGCCCGAATTATGCCAGAATACTGGAAGTTGATTGTGTTACATATTGCCCATTGGGAAATGTTGTGCAATAAATCGTTCGGCGTTTAGCTGGCATTGTTGTTTTATCGGTATCTTACGAGACCGTTCGAGCACAAAGTAGAGCCGTTGAATTTATTGGGAAATGGAAGATGGGAAAAAGCTACATGCAACTGGGAGTGATGAATGATTTTTCAGGCATAAAATCTGTATATATGCTATGCACCCATCAAATTCCTAAAGTAGCATTTATTTTCAATATTTTGAAGGACCTGACCTGACTTCACTTATTAGAATGGTAGGCCAACCAAATTCAGCTGTAGCCACATGTACAGTATAGTTTCAGGTCTACAGATCAGGTCAGTTTGAAACAGGTTGAAAATCAATTCAGGTCAGGCCCGAGGTCAGTATGTCAGGTATTTCAGGTCGTCAGGTATGTTTCACTTCAGGTTGCCCTGACCTATTCCGAGCCCTAATTTTTTCCTTTTGACGAATTAGAAATCTATTGCTGTATTCCATCGAAGAAATTCCTTGCCTTCGTTCATTTCTGATTAATCCGCATACAAAATAGTCGTCGATTCACAAGTAAATGAATAGTGGCTGTCTTCAGTTTGCAGTGCTGCTGTTAAGTTATTCGACAAGAAATTTCAATAACGACCAACTAGCTATGCACTTGCTAAACGGTCGACCTATTTAAAAATTTACATGCCATCGTCTTAAACATGTACACATCGTTTGTGCTCACTGTCCTTGTAAAGTTGATGAGCCATGACCGATTTATTTCCGTTCCGGGGATGGGAGCTGTGTATAAAAACAAAATATTAGGCGACCACACGCTAATTTACAAAAGGAAATTTAATTAGCTTCCTTCATCTCCGCTACCTGTTACATTTCTTTTTGATGTGGAAATAATTAAATTTAGGATAGCCAGTACCGGGTTCCGCAAAAAACAGTTCCATTTGATTTAATTATAACTGGACGGTGCCTCGTCCAGAATAAAACAAACCGAGTGGTACGATGTAATTTTCCTTTTTTCGAAAAAAATAATAAAAAAGCGTTCAAGCATTTTCCAGACCCAAAAAAGCAACGTTTAACGTCAAACTGCCGAATCCTTCTTTGAAAACAATTGAAGTTAATATAACTCAATTTGAGTCAACAAAAAAACTATGCCTGAAAATTTCCCTTTTTTCCGGCTCTCCTCTATGGATATGTTTTTTTGTTCCATGTGATATAAAAATTGAGCAAAATGTATGCAAATTTCATTCAGTACCTCTTACATATTCGTTTTGCATATAGGTTTTTCATTTTATAACAAAAATAGTCAGGGTAAAACCGTCAATTACGAGCCACACCAATGGCATACACCAGATAGTTCTGGCTTTGGAGTTTCCGCCTGCCTTACCGACTTACATAATAGCATTGAGTGCAGTAACATTGTCATGCACTATTTCTCCATGAAAGCTTCGGGTGCACGCTTTTGAAACTCAGCGCTCCACACTATTAAATTACGTACGTAATTTCGTGTAACTCATCTAAGACGGTATACTTACGGTTATGGGCATTAGGTATATTTTCTTCTTTGGTTCCGTACCACGGGTATGAGACTGTACACAAGTGATGTTCCCTTTTTTCAGTGTTGCCAACATATTTAAATCACTAAAAATTTAGTAAGTATGCATTTTATGAAGCCAACTTTGTGTTCGAACCCACATTTGTGGTCTGTTTGGGTGGGTTCATACGACACATATTTGATTTCATAAAATGCATACTTACCGAATTATTAGCGATCTTAATATGCTGGCAGCACTGAAAAAAGTGGGCGCCCTTTACGGACAGTCCCTATCACGGTATTACGTAAATACGAAATGCCCATTTGTGAACGTAATTTTATGGTGTGTGCTCCCGAAAAAATAACTAGTGAGCGGACGGCTGAGTTTTCATAGCATTGACACGAGTTTGACAGGTTACAGTTACTACAAATTGATTTGACACATTGTGATCGCTTAGTGTGATGAAAATCATTCCATAAATTAACTAATTATGCTCATGATGACTTGTAATGTGGGGGGACTTGAAGTGGTGGTTCATAATTGGCTGCTTCACCCTATATGGAAATAATAGTGATATAAGCATGCATGTTCAGTATTTCCGTGGCACACATCTATACACAAATTTATACACGTCGCAGTGACTTTTTTAAGGAAAGAAAAAAAATTTAATATGCAAATTAAAGATGAGAATAACGACGTAAAAAAATCTCTTTTAAGCTCAGTTCATCGACTGTCGTTTCTCGTTTTTTTTGTGTATTTCGTAATATAATAGAAAAGTCAAAATCGAAGAAGTCATTTAATTTTGGATGTATAATAGAAAGACGAGAGAAGAAAAAGAATGTACGAAATCGGTTAGAGGAATAAGAAGTAGAAAACGAAGAAAACGGAAAAAAATCTGAGCAGCTTACAGCAGAGCGACTTCCAAGAATAACACACACACAAAAAAAGCGAACGAACGAACGAAAATGAATGAATATATTTTTATATAAAAATGTATAGAAAACGACTTAATTGAAGTAATTCCCAAAGGCATCAACACTTTTTAAACAACTTCTTTCTGTGTTATCTTTTTCAAAGATATCTGCCGCGGGAATAAAATTTTTTTTCCCGAACATGAGATACGGCGATGAGAGCTTTTGTGAAGCAAATTTAATGAAGCTCAATTTTTATTATTTAATCAATATTGGTTTTGGTGCCGGATATATGAAGAGGAGTAGAGTGGCGGCGTAATAGTGAAATTAAGTAGCGATATCTTGTGTGGATGGCTATTATTTTTCATTTAATTTTCAAATAATGCAGAGAAGCGATGTTATGTCTACAGAATAATTGGTGCATCCGGAAAAAAAATGGTGCCATAAATTTCCCGTTCTTTCAAAATGGAAATTACAGGAATTCCTTTTCTCTTTTTTACTTCCTCGGAACGGTGCTGTGCTGACTTTGGTAAATGCAATATCAATTTCATAATGGTACACCTTCTTACAAAGTGATTAGATACTCTCGGGGTGCAAATTCTCCATTTTCCTGTACAAAATGAAATATTGAGATCCTAGAGGATTGCCATCCTACTACTAGAGATGATTCATTACGTTTTTTCTTGCCTCATCGTTAGGTTTTTTTCTTTCAAGAGCGATATCGGGAAAACTTGAACCAATCGTTATGAGATCCAGGGGATCGACTGTCAATAAGTTGCTTATTTCGGTAGAATAGACTTAAAAATTGAAGGTATGTCAGGTATGTCATTCTCGCTTCCACAGCAACGGTCCGAAGGATTATTTTCTCGTTTCACGAGATATTTTCCGAGAATGTCAAAAAGCATCACCTTTTCCACTGTATGTTCGAGTGGCCCGACTTACACTTAGCTGCCGATCGAGTAAACTGATTTTGATGATATTTTCTTAATTCGATACCTTTCATTTCCACCATTTATTAACTTTGTACGAGCAGGTAAATACAGGTAATACATGCGAGAAACCTCAGCAACATCTTGAAAGTATCGTTAATTCGGCCACATCTCTAAATCGGCACGACTGATTTTGCTCACCTTCGAACTCAAACTGGTATTTGTGATTACAAATCGAGGGGAAAAAAGTCTCATCAAGATTGGTTCCGTTTTACTCAAGTTGTCCGGTTCACGAAGAGACATATTTCTTAACATTTAAGATTCGGCATCTGGGGGCTTGCCTCTACTCAGTGATTCGAATTCGATGTGTTACCAAGGTAAGAGTGAAAGCATTTGCCCCTCGTCCTTCGTATGGGTCAAAAAATACGTGTGACAGGAGCTGGTGATTTTTTCTAGTTGCAGTTGGGATAGCATCCTTTCTTTCCTTTTTAATAATAAGAAAGTGATCGCCTTATAATGCTCATAAAGGCGACTGTGGTTTTGTTTGTTTTCTCTAGGATTATGAGCTTTTCATTGCCGCGGGACCAAATCTTAGATTTGTTTTCTCGTAGATTGGTCCATCTGCATGAAAACTTGTGGACCTTGTCTCGTGACTAACAAAGTGGGTCTTGAAATAGCTCGGGATCGGTTAGAGTTTTCTTAGAGCAACATTCATGGAACCTTATCTGGTATACTTGTGACCCTCTCTCGAATGAACCAAACAGATGCTCTAAGAAAAGTTTCATAGATTTCGAGATATTTTAGTGCAAAGTTTGTTAGTCACGGGACAAGGTCATGTACATGTGAAACGCAGAATTGTTTTGCCGGCGACAACAGAGTTTGCTTATGTAGAATTGTGTCGGAAGGTGTGGAATTTACGATAGATAGGATAAGAGAGGTCGAAACAGAATGAACAAATTTCTTTTTAATAAAACGCTAACTAGATTGAATGCATGGTTACTGACACTTCCAACAAATTGTTAATAGGTTGCTTGACTCTATACGATTCAATGGGTAACTGGTGATCACCACAAGATCTACTCGCTGTATTTGATGAATTTCGAACAAAATCCGTACGTCGTACAGTCAACAATGATATAATTGAGCTGTTCATATGGCCATAAAGATGTTCATTTAATCTCTCAATAAATGTTATTTCATGGGTTACGCAAAAAAAAACCAAAATGAATCATTTCAAAATTACTGGCTGATATCTCTCCACTATACGCCGAAAGGAACAACAGCCAGGAATTACTTTACATGTCACGCAATGTCAAAACCTTATAAATTAAACGAATAAATAAAAAAAAACCAACGAAGAAAAAAAAACAAAAACAACAACCAGCCCAAACCACTCTCATCTCACCCCTATATTTATTACATATGAGGTTTTTACAGTTAATATACCCACTAACTACACATATGTGACGAAAGCAATATTATATGAGTCATAGATTGGGACAAACAAAACTGAAAAATAAATATCACAAAAAACTCCTCTCCCTCCCTCTTCATAACAATTTTATAATCAACAAACCTCACGTATTTTTCGCTATAACATTTTATTTTCCACGAATCAAACAAACTTTTCGGTATTTTTCTAAACACACGGTTCAATTAATTACTTAAAAAAAGCCCTTTTCAACAAAAACGAAAAATAAAAAAAAAAACATTTTGTATGGTAGGTAGGTATATAAATACACGAAAAAGTATTAAACAATCCACCCTTCCCTGTACACACACACACACACACAT